>AWYF02001623.1:0-14331 GCA_000504405.2 Mycosphaerella sp. Ston1
AGCCTATGGCTGTCAACGAGATGGTGCCTCTGATCTTCGCCGGTGTTAATGGATATCTCGACAACCTTCCAGTCAACAAGGTTCTTCAGTGGGAGAGCGAGTTCTTGAGCCATCTTAAGACCAACGAGAGCGGTATTTTGGACCAGATCAGCAAGGAAGGTGCACTGAGCAAGGAGCTTGAGGGCAAGCTCAAGGACGTTGTGCAGAGTTTCCTCAAGAGCTTCTCGTAAAGCTAGACTAGTCCCTGGGATGGGTCGTGTATAGTAAAAAGGCAAGCTTGAGCTCACAGATTAAAGGGAGATCGAGCAAAAGCGCGGCCAGCAAGCGACGTGATGCATTGTAGATATGATGCGAGAATTGTTTCCTTTGTCTGTGAGCGGCATTGATACCATCATCCAGTGACCCTTTTTCGACAACAGCGTCACGCATCCATACCTGAGCCAGGGTAGGTATCCGCAATGAATAAATGTCTCCATGCAGAACAAACTGGGACGTTGCGAGGATGACGTCGATTTGGTTTTACTACCAGGGCGACGAGATGCAATTGAAGCCACAAGGGACATGTACGTGCAGGATTGTAGGTAATGTCGACCAGAGAGGACTTACACTCCTCGTGGATGCCTCGCCGTGTCTCGATACAACAAACCCATAGGACTACATGTATCTCCCGTGACGCCGCACCCGCAGCAGACTCGGCCAATTGTCGGGACAAGCAGCAGCAGCTGTACACTAGTAGAAGAAGTAGCTTAGCTTACCTACTCCACCACTACCTTACCTACTCTCCCTCCACAACAGCATTATTCGCAACCACCCTGCTCTAGCTACCTCGTCGCCGCGCACCGTTCGCGACCCCGCCGCCACCGTCACCGCCCCGCGCTCCATCCCGTTCAGCGCAATCCACACACCGCCAACATGTCGGGCGAGGCGTGGTAAGTGCACACTGCACCGCGCTGGCAGCATGGCACGACAGCGACCCCTCTCTGACCCAGTGCTAATGTATGCCCGTGTGCAGGTTATTCCTCCTCGCAGTGCTACTCAACGCCGTCAATCTGTTCCTCCAGGTCTTCTTCACCATCATGTACTCTGATCTGGAATGCGACTACATCAATCCTATCGACCTTTGCAACCGCCTGAACACGTACATTGTGCCCGAAGCCGGCGTACACGCCTTCCTGACGATACTGTTCCTGGTCAACGGCTACTGGCTGCCGTTGCTCCTGAACCTGCCATTGATTGCGTGGAACGGAAAGAAGTGAGCGCCGCACGGGAAAGCAATACGGGGGACAACAAGGGCTAATTCGGGTCACAGAATCTACGAGAACCAGCACTTGCTCGACGCGACTGAGATTTTCAGGAAGCTCAACGTGCACAAGAAGGAGTCGTTTGGCAAGCTCGCCTTCCATCTGATCATGTTCTTTTTCTACCTCTACTCCATGATTGTCGCTCTGATCCGGGACGAAAGTGGGTAGACTTGGTTCTGACTAAGATGCTGCTCTGACTCGGCCTAGGCGGATCGGTCACGAACGCCCGCTTGCCCCAATAGAAGCGATAGCAGACGTGGTTGGCACGAAGTGGGACTCGACCCAATCACTCATCTAGTCCGGGATCATGGCAGAGGTGTAATAGGAGACAGAGAAAGAAGACGAAGGTTTCGGCAGCTTAGTGAGCAGAGGCACGGCAAGTGACGATACAGACGAGATACGACGGGTGCGCATTGGGAGGCCGTCTCCATTACATCTACAGTGTTGCGGCAGGTACCTTACTCGAGAAATCTGGAAGATAGAAGGTATCACTTCATGATAGTCATGAAGATATGAGAAGGCACTTTCCAACGTCCAACCACTCCTCTGGCACTATGGCCCCCAGTCGAGTTGGTTAAGAGTACCAGTGTATCGCTTCTGACGTTTCACAGCTCTCAAGCTGATCATTGCGAGTACACGTACCAAGATTGCTGACCTTAGAGTCACGCGCATGCGGGGGTGGATCTGCCATAAACACTCCTCTACTCAAAAAGCTGCTGGAAAATCACTTTGGAACCTCTCATCATATTACAAGATCTGGCGGCACGAGGCTAGGGTTAGGTGAGGTAAATTCGCAGTTTCAGGGACTTGAAAATCTCAACACCTCACGGACAAAGATTTATGGCCTCAACAAATATTGCATGCATGCATGTCCATTCATTCATTATTATCAACTACCAGGGCAGGTTCCTGGCACCACTGTTCGCATTTGATGCGAATCCAATGTCTTCAGTATCTCCATCTGTCGTGGGAGAATTGTGGAAGGATAAGGTTATTATCTATTCGATCATGCTAGGCAGATGCGGGCGGCGAAAAAAATCATCATCATTATCGTCATCAGACGTCGGCAACCTCTTGTTGCTGCACCTTGGCAGGCGTGCTCTGTGCGCTTCGCATTCTCTCGCGCTCTTCGTAGCGGGACATTTGTGCGGCCAGGTAGTTGTCGAATGGATCTGCTTCGCCATCAAACCCTCCAGATGCTGCTGTGGGAGGTGGTGAAGGGGAATTCGGCCCGCGGTCTGTATTGAGAGCACCAGTGTCCGGATCGTTGTCAACGTCTAGGATGTTAGGCCGCATTCGCCATCGGGGCTGCCCTTTTGTCCATTGTAATAGCTTCGCTGGCTCCACATCCCGCGCCATAGCCTCTTTCACACGAACATCCACATTACTCATGATCTGATCTTGGTCGGCATGTGCCAGCTCTGCTTCCAATGTTCCCTCAAGCAAAATCTCCTTCAGTTGCCATTCCTCCCGCTTTTGTTGCTCCAAAGCCTCTACCTGCTTCTTCAATTCCTCCGCCTCTTTCTGGGCCCAGTGTACCTGCCGGCGCAGCAGCCGCATCAACTGATCGGCGGTAATGCTGCTTTCCCATGCCGTGAAGTGGATGTCTGGCGGATAATGGATCATGAATCCAGGCTGCCCAGTAATGGGGTGGTGAGCGGGTATATATGTAATGTTGTCATTGGCAGGCGAGGGTTTGACCCAATTGCCGTCCTCGTCATGCGTAGGACCCGTGTCTTGCACCAGCGCGCTCTTCGTGCCTCCATTGCTCTTCACCTTGAGGGCTTTCCCCTTGCCTACGGCGGGCGCTGCTGAGTCCATGCCTCTCATAGGTTCGGGCTCGTGTACGGTGCGCATGTGCTTAGCCAGGGCATCCGATCGAGTAAAGGCCTTGTCGCACTCTGGCAACTGGCAGTAGTAGGGCTTCTCCTTGGTGTGACTTCGCATATGAGCCTTGAGCGCATACCCGCTGGGATGGTTGCTCGTTTTGCGCTGGCACTCGCCCCATTCGCAGACATACTTGGTCTTCTTGGGGCCTCCCGTCGCGCAATGCGTGCTCTGCACGTGCTTGACAAGGTCGTCGTTATTGTCCGCCGTGCCAAACGCGCAATCTCTCCACAGACACTGTATTTGTGCTTGCTCTCGGATACTCCATTCATCGTCGTTAGGCGATCCTGGCGCGCTGCTGTAGCCATCGGACGAGACACTGAAGCTCTCGTCGTCTTCGTCGGGGTGCGGCGTCGCCGCTTCAAACGTCGCCAGCGACGATGGCGCCGTCTTGCGACGCTTGGCGGGCGGTTGGTCTGCATCGTTGTGCGCAATGTCGACGCTGGGGCGCGACGAGGGCGGCGCCGGTGTGCTCAGCTGGTCCTCGACATCAGAATCGACAGACGGCGGATCGGAGAGATCGGACGATGCTGGAGAGTCGGCCATGGTGGAGTTGCAGGTGGTGCGGTATTGTATACAAAGCAGGAGGCGTTCGTCCACTGGAAGCTCCTTGCTCGCTCTCCTCTACTAGGTAGTAGTAGTAGTAGTAGTACGGAGTGCGCTCAGGTGCCCAGCAGCCCGGCTACCCTGGAGGCTAGTCCTGCCTAGCCCCATTTCCGGTAACAAGCCGGCACTTCCCGCATAGAGCTGCTCTACTCTTCATGTGAAATTGCGACGATATGACAACGTGACAATAGAAGCCCGAACTCGAAGTATACTTTCTTACACTTGACACGAATGCCCACGGGAATCTCAGGAAATTCAGGAGCATCATGGCACAGGTCCCCACCATCGATCTACTGCTCAATCTCGTTCCCGAGCGACCATTAGTCGTGCTCGAAAAACTGCGAGCCCATCCCGCTCTGGCCCACAAGCAGGATCTGCATGGCTATAGTCTTGTTCACGCAGCTGCATCGTATGGTCATTCAGATTTACTCAAAGCTTTGATCGAGGATTTTTCCGTCGATCCTAACATCAAAGACGAGGATGGCGAAACAGCCTTGTTCTCTGTCGAGGATGTCATCATGGCGAAAGAGCTCCTCGACCTTGGGACTGACCCGCAGTCGCGCAACGATGAAGGCCAAATCGCTGCTGACAAACTCGCGGATGATGACGAGTATCCCACTGTAGCTGCATTCCTGAGAGACGTGGGAGGCTCATCAGTGTCTGGCGACGGTTTGGCCCCTGTGCCCAACGGCAATGCACAATCAGTTCATCATCCTCCACCTCTGCCAGATGGTCTTGAGCTCAACATTGGGACCATGATTCCGGAGGAAGAAGCTGCAGACCCAGAGTTCAGGAGACGAATCGAGGAGCTCGCGGCAAGGAGTGATTTCGAGACAGAGGCAGGTCAACAAGAACTGCGCAACATCATCATCGATGCGCTCTCGGGATCAACAGGCGGCGACGCGCAGGGGCCGCCAGCCTCGCGAAGACGGATCGATTGATTTGACGGCACTTGATATCGATTCTGTCAATTGAGATCTTCTTCCAAGCACTCTCGACCACTGGCCGATTCCACGTCGCTTTCCGACTTCAACTCCCAGTCCCAACTTAAAGCTAGTTCGTTTGCCGATCGTGACCTCGGTCGACTGAGATGGCAGAGGTAAGTCATATTCCAACGCATTTCCATGTATGTCAACTACTGACTGGACTACAGATACGCTCGTGGGGTACTGCATCACTCTGTAGGATATTGCCACCAAAGATGGAGAAGAAGCCAAGTGAACAGCCCAAATTTGCGACACGCATGAGGAAACCCTCATTTTGGAGCCGAGTACTGGATATTTGTCACTGAACAGTGAAGAGCTCTGCAATTGCTCGACAATATAGCCGAAGATGGGAGGCCTAGAGCACAGCGTGTCAGCGTGAAGGAAGCATGAACTTCAATATATAGCTAGCCCGTCGCTGACGCCGCAAAACGACTGCCAGTCGGCATCGTTCGCAAGAGCCGTAGCACCATGTAGCGGCACGTACTACCTTCTACCCTGGCTGAGACCACAAGGGCCGGAAAATGAACGCAGTTCGAGCGGTTTGTATGTGTTCTGTAGGGAGAGAGATGTGGAGATTCTTGTCGGCGCAGGGCCGAGCCGAGCCCGATGCGATCCGACCCGGCCTGGCAACCCAACGACGCAGCATTACTGCTCTGTAGATTGGCCGCGCGAACTAGACATGGAGTCATTCAGAGCCACAGCAGTCTCCCAGAACTGTGTGGCCGCCCTGCGCTGTCCAGCACTCTTGCGGCGGCACACAGCAGCTGCTGCTCCAGCAGTGGTGCAGCAATCGCGCTCCCCAGGTTTCGTGCGCCGCCACCACGACCATCACCGCCGGCTTCACCACCACTTCCACTCCACGCTTGCACGAGCAATCCCGCCGTCCGTTCACGTCCACCAACTGCGCCGCCGAAGCGCAACATCGGTGTCAGCGACCAAAAAGCAGCCGCCTCAGCCATACATCGGCCCTGATCTGAAAAAGCTGCATGAGCGCGTGCAGACGCTTTCCACTTCAGTGCTTCTCCCACAGCCAGGCTCGATCCTGATTCAGCCCGAAGAGCGCGTCCTGTATGTGCTGGAACAGCTGGAGTATGTCGCGAAGCTGATACTGGAGGAGCATGGTGCCGCGGGCAACCTGCGAGCAAAGGCCAAAGAGCACAAGGAAAGCGCGACGTCGGCACTGCTGGGAAGCGTCAATGCCACTTCCTACCCCGCTGTCATCAGCAAAGCAAGTATCTTGCGTGAGGTCAGTGAGAAGGCCGAGGAAATTGTGCGTCATCCGGATGTTTTCATCACACCTGGCATCTTGGAGTCGTATGTGCGGCTGCAAAGTCTGCTACACGAGCCTTCGTCGTTCCCAGACGTATTTGATCTCTATGCGAGAAAGCCAGTGCCGAAGGTCGCGGGCAACAAGGTGACATATAGTGCCGCCTCTCCAGAGCAGATCAAGTCTGCGGTGCCTTCTGAGACGGCTCAAGAAGCCCTGGCGGCTGCAATCGAGGTACATCAACTCCCTCTAGCAATTGATATCATTTCAACGTCTTATTGCACGTCGGCCTTCAAAAAGGCAAAGACTTTCAAGCAGGCTGCGTTTCCTATGGCAGGACTTGCTGTAGCCCCCCTCGCAGCTTATACACTGTCACAACAGTTCTCGCATATGCAACAGACAATGGATACGGGGACGGCGACTGGCATCGCTTTCGCGGGCATAATGACTTACGTTGGGGCGGTGGCCATGACAGGGTACGTGGCAGTCACGACTTCAAACGATCAGATGGATCGTGTTACGTGGGCGACCGGCGTACCTCTTTGGGAGAGGTGGGTGCGAGAAGAAGAGCGAGCTGCGATCGACCAGCTTGCTAGTGCTTGGGGTTTCAAGGATATGGATAAGCGTGGCGAAGAGGAAGGCGAAGAGTGGGAGGCATTACGGGAGTGGGTCGGCTCGAGAGGCATGATTCTTGATCGGGTCAGCTTGATGCCAGGTATGGAGTAGCTCCGCCTTACACTACAACTGTATGTGCAAACAGAAGGGAGCATCCATGCCCGAGCAATATCGGCCTCCGAAGTGAGTAAGAACACGACATTATGCCACATCGACATGTTGCACGAAGGCAAGGCATAACCCGACACGGACCGATGACAACCTGCGGGCATGACACATGTTCCTCATAGTCCAATGGAAACCGAAGATCTACGAACGCAGAAAGCGTGACTCGCGGCCAGGACCATGAGCATGTCTGTCATACATGCGTGCATCAACACAAGTGCAGTGAGCATCGTCAAATCCTCAAACATTATATTTCTGCATGACGCCTTCAACGAAACCGTACTGCTTACGAGTTGCGCTGTGGGTAAGACATCTGAAAACTGAAAGAACGAATGATATCGGTCGACGCATCTCGGGTAAGGTCCCGTTCAACACATACTCAATACATGCCTGCCGCTTGTCGTCGCCGCGCAGTCCCATGAAGGCTTCTTGAAATGGGCGCACAATATCACATCTCTGGCTAATATCTGATCCGCTGTCCTGTAACGGCGGATGCGTAGAGATATACCCAGTGCATAAGTCCCATTCCCCCAGCTTTGCGAAAAAGGTTTGAGGCTCCGTGACGCTCGATGAAGTCGGCTGAGCGATGCATATGTAGAAATACCTTATCCCATTGGTAAAGGTGGCCGAAGATGCTGAAGCAAACTGCCGTAGGTGTACTCAACGCGGTACGCGACTGCCACACGAGACGCCATCTCTTGCTCGCGCAGCGTCTAGCTCATTGCAGCATAGCGTCGATCTTGCCGTCTACCGCGACGCACCATCCCTCGAGCACAGATCAGATCTAGATGGCAAGCTTTCCAGCCGCTTTACACTTCACCATTCTCGGCTCTTCATGATGCACACGATTGCTCAAAAATGCAGCCGTTCCTGACTAGACAGCTCGTAGCCGTAGTGACGGTGCCGCGCAAGAATGAAAAATGATACTCGGTCGGAGCCAGCTCCTCCATCTGTCTCGCGCATTGCCCAAGCCCCTCGTTGTTTGGTGAATTGTGTTTGGTTGCAATGGTCCCATTACCGAAGCACTGGGTGCTGAACTACTCATATGACAACGATGGCGGTTGTGCTATCACTGTCCTCGTCAATGGAGAGCGTTTGCACGTGACCGTTGATGCGAAGGAGCTCCAGGATCGATCAAAAGCTGGGAAACAGATTAGACGAAAGTATCAGAAGTTGCTGCATCAAGTCCAAGCAGAGGCCTCGGGCGAAGTGGCCACACATCAGACTGCACCCCTCTTCGTACAAGACGATGAAGCAGACCCTTCGGACGACAAGGACAGCGGGGTCGATGTCGGGACTCCGTCAAATCGTGGCAATGCCACTGATACTGACGAAGAACACGACGCTAGCCCTTCCAAAGCCCTACAACATTGGATGCTGAAGCCAATCATGTCCTCGACGTCGTCGCGGCAGCAGCATACGGAAAAGCGCACAGTACAGGACTGGTATTTCCGCCCAACACGTTTCTACCATCTCACAATTTCTTGTGGCAAGCTTTCTGCCGTGGAGGACGGACCTTCACAATCATTGAACAAGCGCATCGATCAACTGATTCCGACCATTAACCTTCCCAAGTACATTCAAAAGCTTAATGTGCCTCGCTTCGCTGCTTCCGAAATCAGCGTCCTCGCCGAAGATGAAGGGCCGGCAGATCAGCCGATCCGACCTACTCTCGTTGCATACCATGGAAAGGAGTACTTTTTAAAAGTCGTGAACAATGCCGAACCAGGTCCCACGAAACGCGAAATCCAAGTTATGAAGAAAATCGAGCAGGAGGGCCTCGAACACGAGCTCCGTGTGCCTTTGTTGCGAGGGTTGGTACACTTCGATGGCGATGACACTGCGACAAAGATGATGGGCTTTCTGTTGGACGCCATTTGTGAGCCGACGCCCTTGACAAAGATGCTCGACACTAGTGTTCCTCAAGAGAAGAGAAGCAAGTGGGCCGAGGAGTCTGCTAGAATGGTTGATATTCTCCACCAGCATAATATAATATGGGGTGATGCTAAAGGTATGAAGCATTGTGTGTTCGAGAACGCACTAGCAGTACACTGGGCACTGGCTGACACATTGAACTTTCCAGGAGACAACTTTATGGTTGACAAGAATGGGGACCTGTTTATTATCGATTTTGGAGGATCTTATACGGAGGGGTGGATTGACCCCGAGCTTAAAGACTCCGAAGAAGGCGACAACCAAGGCGTTCGACGACTTGTCAATGGCCTCACAGATCCAGAGCAGAATACCATTGGAGGCGAAGAAGATGTGACCGATGGTGATAAGAGTGAAGAGGTCGGTCCCAGCCATGAAAATGAACATCCCAAGTCTCTGAAGAGGAGACATCAAAACTCTGCAGAGGAAGAGCAGGTGGAGGCGGATGCTCGAGTGGCGAAGCAGCAGAAGCAATCTGGAAATAGCGTACGAACACCGTTTGAGATCGAGACGACCGTGCCTGCGGCGAATGACGACGACGACGACGACGACGACAAAAGTGAAGTGGAAGACGAGGCAGCGAAGTACTGCTATTGCAACAGTCCCGAGTCTGGTCCAATGATAGCATGTGACGGCGAGCACTGCGAGAGAGAGTGGTTCCACTTCAAGTGCGTCGGCATCAGCGAAGCGCCACAGCAGAAAAAGTGGTATTGTGACGATTGTCTGATTGCAGAAGAATGGAAGTCGCTTTCATAGCTCGGTTTATCATGTATTTATATTCTTCAATATAGCCCAGCACGTAGTCATCATCGGTGACTATGCATTCTGGCCCATCAGGATCAGAGATGGTCTTGAAAGCACTCTCTCTCTCTCTGGCATTTGCGACCATATTAATTGATGGTGACGCTGACGATTTTCGGGACCCGACCTGACCCCAAGAAGTGCTGGTGCTGATTCTGGGCTGTTGGCTTGAGCATCGAGGTCTATGATGCAAGCGACTATCTTCTTTGTCAGCATCTCACAAGGTACATGTACTCAGTCTCTCAGTGTGTGCCTCTTCGATGTGTGTGGAAGACGGTGAGGAGGAGGCGGGAGTCCAATTTGGGAAGGAGAAAGGAAGGTCTGACCAGAGACAACAGACTTACTTGGCTTGGCGTCACTACAAGTCTAGAACTAGAATAGCGCGACCTCACTTTGCACTCCCTCCGATTTCACTCCTTTCTCACCATCGCAAACCTATCCCCCCTAATATCATCATTCACGAAAAGACTCGGCGCCGTCAACATGGGCGGTCCGGCAAAGAAACGTCAGAAGCGCGAAGAGAAGCAAGAAGGAGAATTGCCGCAGAAAAAATACTACCGCCAACGAGCACACGCCAACCCATTTTCGGATCATGACTTGACATAGTGCGTCTTGACACAACTACCTACTTCTTACTGTATATGAGAACGTCTTGGGAAGGAGTGGCACTGATCTCACATCCAAGCCCAGAATCACCAGACGCCATGGCCTGGAGCGAGCACTACCCCAAGTTCATTATTGATGATGAAACTAGCACAACAACAGGAGGCCCGTTGAAGGACGAATCCTCCGCACGGATACCGAGATTGTCCAAAGAAGTCACCATAGCAGACATTGGCTGCGGATTCGGCGGTCTCTCGTTCGCGCTCTCTCCCAAAGTCCCCGAGCAGCTCATCCTCGGCATGGAAATCCGAACGTCAGTGACCGAGTTCGTGCAAGACAAAGCGAGAGCGCTGCGAGCACAACATGCCGCAAGTGGAGGCTATCAAAATGTGTCGTGCGTGCGAGCGAACGCGATGAAGTTTCTGCCCAATTTTTTCCGCAAAAACCAGCTGGACAAGATATTCTTGTGCTTTCCGGACCCGCACTTCAAGCAAAGAAAGCATAAAGCCAGGATTGTAAGCACGACGCTGAACTCGGAGTATGCGTTTGTCATGAAGCCGGGGGGCAAAGTGTATACCATTACGGACGTCGAGGATCTGCATCTGTGGATGGTGGAGCATTTGCAAGCCCATCCGAGTTTCGAACGTGTCAACGACGACGAGGTCGAGGCAGACGAATGTGTCAGTATCATGCGTGTAGAGACCGAAGAAGGCAAAAAAGTCGAGCGCAACAAAGGCAAAAAGTACGTAGCAGTATTTCGACGACTTGAGCATCCTCTTTGGACATAGATCACGTCAAAGGACTCACTTATTCACGATTGACGAGACAGATATCCTTCCTTCCCATTCCGTTCCACTCTCACGTACCGAGTATTGACATTAATATTCGTAGCCTCTCCAAGCAAATAATACCCTCGTCATGCCTGCATTCCATGCTGTAAATTACATGAGGGTTTTTCCGACTCAGGTCTCGTAAAACACGTCTACTAGATCGCTCGCAGATCTTCGACGGGATTATATGTGTCGCTTACAACACGCGCTCTATGTGCGCAAATTCCTCGTAAGGTATCATCAATTCTAAGCATTACCCAATAATCTGGCGCTCATGAGCCGACACTTGCCGGGCTGCTTGATGCTGTACCAGCCTTCTTCACCTTGCTCTTGAAATTTTCCGACGTGTGATTGTTGAATGTGTAATTTTTGGGGACACCATCGCTTGTGGATTTGCGCGGAGTAGCGGCTCGTTTCACGTCAGAAGGAGGACTGTACTCATGAACGAAGAGCTCCGCGGACGGTCGATGCTGCTTCGGCAGCTGCGAAGTGACATGCAAGGATGATGCACTTGCATTGTTCACAAAGCTGTATTGCTGGGATGGTTGCAAGGGTTGACCTGGCGATTGCGGCATGAATTGCAGCTGTTGCAATTGCGGCGGATAACCCAGAGTCAATTGACCCTGCGCATTGACGATTGGTACGCCGTTCGCAAATGATACCGATAGTTGCGGCGCAGACTCTGAAGTCGAGACGGCGAATTGCGCCGCTGGAGTGTACGACGAAGCGGACATCTGGAATTGCTGCTCTGGCGTTGACATGTCGATGAAGTGCGCTGGTGGAACTGCTGGCTGAGATTGCTGGAACTGCACAGGTGGTGCTTGCGAATGGGGTAGCAATGGCTGGTGTGGTGGCGGCATGAAGGCGTGTGCAGGAAATGTCGTCTGCACCGCTGGCGCAGACTGCGGAGGTGTATTTTCGGTAATGACCGTGCTGCCTATGCGATGCCCCACCTGCTGCTGCTGCTGCTGATGGTGATGATACATCGGCGTCTGTGGAGGGGATGTAAAGTTTTCAGTAGGTCCGAGTGCAGCAACCAAGTGGGCGACGTTGTGCTCGGCATCGAGTTCGCTGATGCTGGCTTGTCGACTGAATTTGCTAGATGACTGCCATGGTGGGAAATGCGGTCTGAGTTGGTCTTGTCTAGCGCTGGGCGACAGAGGCGTCGGTGGCGCGAGGCTGCCAGAAGATGCAGACGCGTTCCTTTGGTTTACGAGAATGGCCTCATTGAAGGTCCAGGTCAATGGAGACCTTTGCGCAGAACCGGGCGTGGATTTCATTACTCGGCCTTGGGCCACTCCATTAATTACATTAGAAGATCTTATCCGCCGCAGTTGCTGTGCTGGCGCCAAATTCTGTGCCTGTTGACCGGGTGACGCTGGCTGCACCGCCCCGCTGTACGACTGACTTCGCAGAGAAGCCAGGCCAAGTGCAGCAGGCCGTGGTCGCTGACGCCTCGCAGCGATGCTGCCTCCATTGCCTTGTGGCGGAGGAGGCGATTTGAAAGGTGCACTTTGTTGTGGCTGAGGTGTCTGGATAGCGAATGAACTCATATGTTGCGAAAGCGTGGCGCCAGTTTGTGAATCCCTTCGGACAAATGGCTCCTGCGAAGGCCACGCCACGGACGGCTCGCTGTGGCCTGACTGCTGCTGCGCTTGTCGCTGCGCCTCTTGGAACTGCTGATGGAGCTGATGGGGATCGATAGGTACGGACTGACCTGGCTCCCATTGATCCGTCGTGGACGCTTTTCGAGACTGATATGGATCCTCGGAATCCGAATTTGAGACTGAAGAGCTGCGGCTGTTCGCCCAGTCGGAAGTAGTGGTAGACAAGAGTGCGTGCTCCTGCATGGCAGACGAGGACGGAAATATGGATTGCTCCGAAATGGAAGAGGGTATGCTTGAGTCATTGCTCGACAGAGGTGCGCCTAGAGGAGCTGGGAAGGAAAACAATGCGTCGTCCTTGAAGTCGTTGTGGTCCATTTCTGGAAAGGTTTGCTCGAGATTTGCATTGCTTGCAAAGTCTTGCGGCATACCATCAAATTGACCAGATTGTTGCGACATGCCAGCATTGTGCGTAAAAGCATCGAATGCTTCCTGCGTAAGAGTCCTGCGATTCAGCTCCTGAGGACTATCGAACATGTCCAGCGACATGTGCGGCGGCGGTGGCATAAGATTCGCGTTGGTGAAGTGCTCCTCGCTATGAGCTGGGTTGCCAGCATATGACAAGTTATTGGTCTGTGAATGCTCTCCAAGTTCTTGTTGAGTAAAGAGCATTGTATTTGCAGCCTGGTCGTCTGGCGCAGGCGGTATCATCGTGTAGAACTCGGGCGGTGCGAACGATGGGGACGTATCGGAATCGGAGTTGAATGCATTGGGCGGATTTCGCACCTGTTGCGCATACACATTGAAGGCGCCCGCCTGCTTCTTTGCATCCTGCTTTGATTTCGCGCGACGGTTCTGAAACCAATTCTATACAAGTCTCAGCCTGGAATTGCTGCGCGTCAATGCTGGAACATCAGCGCACTTACATTGACCTTGTCCAGCGACACATTGAGCGTCTCGGCAAACCCTTTCTTCGTATTGGTGCTGGGCTTGCTCTGTTTCTGAAAATGTGTCTCCAGGATATCGTGCTGCTCCTTGGTCAAGCGGGGTTTAATGTCGCAGCTCATCTGAGGCGGCATGGACTGGCTCGCATTGACGCCGAATTGGAGATGTTGTTGTTGTTGTTCTTGTTGTTGCCGTTGCTGTTGTTCTTGTTGATGTTGTCGTCGTTGAAGTTGTTGTTGAAGTTGTTGAAGTTGTTGTTGATGCTGTTGATGTTGATGTTGTTGAGCATTGTTGGCAGAGTGGTATCCGTGAGGGCCGGCGGGCGCCACGAAAGACATGTCCCTCAAGCGCAGGCCCTGAGAGGGACCTGGTAATAGGTAGAGTTATCACGATGGGAGTGTCCGCTGTTCCTACAACCTGGCGGGCTCTTTGCCGAAAGTGTGCTGCTGGTCCCGCCGCCCAGCGCGCAATGCCTGGTCCTTGCCCAGGCAATCAGCACAGTCGCGCCGCCCAGCGTCTGCCCGTCGTGCTCAGCAGTTCCAGGTACAAGGTCCACAGCGAGTGACACCCGTCACAATACGGTGCGCAGGATTGCACGTGCGAAACGAGGGGAATGCCAGGGTGTTGAGCGGGCGGGGGGGCGGGCGAGCGTGGTGGCGGTGAGTCCGGGTAGGCGATGGGTGCGCACGGAGGACAGAGGCCGGTGAGTAGAGGCAACAGCGATAGAGAAATTGAGCGAGTGTATGGGTGCGAGAGAGATGGAGAGAGAGAGAAAGAGAGAGAGAGAGA
>AWYF02001626.1:0-77972 GCA_000504405.2 Mycosphaerella sp. Ston1
TTTACGACTAGTAGGAGGGCCGGCAGTCGTAAAAAAAGATATACCTACAAATCGAACTATCGTTCTCGGCACCGTATATATATAGGTATTGTTTAGCGATCGAGCCTCCTTCCCTAACGCTATATACGCTCCTAGTCCGTTTTAGATATAGCTAGCTAAGCTAGGTCGGTATCGGCTAGAAAGGAGTATAGCAAAACTACTAGCTCGGAATATATTTGTCGATATAGCTACTCTATAGATACGTTCTTATCCTCGTCTTTAGACTCGATAGTAGGCTGCTAAGGCGTATATAGCGGAGCTCGGGGAGGGGGTATAGGAGAGGAGGAGGAGGGTATAGGGTAGAGTTCGCGTTTTTGCTCGATTGCGGCAGCGCGGAGAGTACGACGTTACGTAGTATCCTAGACGAAGAGTAAGCGGTTTTTTACGACTGCAGAGGAGCCTACTAAGTATAAGAAATGTATTACTCTACCTTCCGGCGCTTATCCCGTTATACGGCGTTTATAGGCGTAGCGCGTCGAAACGTGTCCTTAACGTTAATATCGTTAAGATCGATAGTCTTAGGCTGCCCCCTTTTATTCTTAGTAGCGCGTTTCGCCTTATTTACGTCGCGGCACCGAATATATGTCTTAAGAGTTCTCTTTCCCTTAGTAAACTCGTATATAGGCTTAGTTATAGCGCAACCTAAGTATACCTATATAGTAGTAGCTATCCTGCTGTCGATATACTATACGGTAGCTACGGTAGGTATATAGCAATTATTTGCGAATAGTAGAGTATATAAGAAGGATTTAAGGCGCGCTTTCGCGCGAGATTAGCTAATATATTATTTACGACTAGTAAAGAGTACTAACGAGCAGCGGAGCGGTAGAGGGCGGTAGAGGTTAGCTAATAGATTATTTACAAATAGTAAGCAATTTTTACGAGTAGTAGTAGACGGTATTAAGAGGCGGCGAAAGGCACGCTATCGCGCGAGGTTACCTAATAGGTGCTTTTTTTTGAACTAATTAACGATAGGCTTAGCGAAGTAGAAAAAAAGTCTATATTAGAGTAGTATAGACCTTATTCTTCAGTCCGATAACTTTATTTACTCTTGAACTAATTAACGATAGGCTTAGCGAAGTAGAAAAAAAGTCTATATTAGAGTAGTATAGACCTTATTCTTCAGTCCGATTAGGCGACATCTCTAGTGTACATATATAGTAAGTTAGTAACGACCTGTACGGAGTATACACTTTGTACTTCGTAGAACTGCGGCCAAGCTGTTACAGTATGACTTTATTGTTTTATTGAGGTTTGTCTACGGTCTGAGGTCGGAGCCGGAACTTCCGCCGGCACCAACTTGATTTTCAGAAAAGAATCTTTGACTTTTGTGGTTATACTCTTACACTCAATACGACAGACAGTATTGTGGTCTCATTTGACAATTGTTCACTGGCTGCTTCGTTCCCCTCTCGTTCTGACCTGAACCAACAAGGTTCATTATTATCGTACACTTTACGAACCGCGAGTCCCATAGTTTGCAGGTCTAACCATTCTCGGCACTTGCATCTTACTACGATCGGTGGTGCATCGCAGTTGCAAGACAGGGCTAAGGGCTAGGGGGCCCTACAGTAGAAAAGTAGGGGACCTCTGTAAACTGTAGGGGGCGAACCTTGGCAAGCAATGCCGGTGTTCCATTCCTTCTAGAATTGACTTTCCAGAAGGAACAATGGTGCTGGCAAGCCTGGCAAGTTGCAACAACATACATCTGCATGTACATGTACCTTACATGTACAACTGGTACGATGGGATACCTGAATGTATGCAGCATCGCACCATATCCAGCTTCGGCGATTGCAGTCTGTGATCGTTATATGCAGTTGTATCGTTTCGCACTTCATCGGCATCATCATCATCATCATCACATTGCAGTGCGTTTGCTCCATCTGTTCTATGCCAAGCACTAGCGATGACCCAGCGGTCCCTTGCAACATCTTGATTGGGAAGACACATGTTCTATGCAAAGCATCTCACATCCCGGCTCAATAATATCAAATCCTTCTGAAGATCGAAACGCAATGTTCTTCAACCGCCAGGGGGAGGGGAATCGCAACACAACTCTCACACAACATCAATCTGACTGGACACTCGACTTGGGGACGCTAATTCTTTGTCAAGATGGCCAGCATGTGCGATGCCCAAATTGAGTATTCCCTTGACAAAAAAGAATTTCTCAGATCCAACATTACGCAAGGAATAATCCGAGGATCGAGCTTCGGCATACCCGCCGCATCCTTCCTCCAAGGATGTCGATGAACGGATTGATGCTGACGCTGATGCTGATGATGATGATGATGATGACTGAAATGGGCGTTCACTTGAGTTCCCTCACCATTGTCTAATTTGCCCGTATCCAGGCAAAGCAAATGCCTGTATCTGGTTCAAGAAGAAATGTGATTTGCGGACTGAAGGTGGCGAGCTAGTGAATGTCGGTTTTCTTGGTCAAGTCCATTGTCCATATTGAGACTTCAACTTCAAGGTTGGCCTGGCTAGTTTTGTTGAAGTGCTGCTCTTGGTACAACTCACCGACCTGACCAACTGGCTGATGGATGAAAGTTCTCGTGTAATCAATGAGACGGGGATTGTTCCACAAATGATGCTCCGCAGTGGCGAGGCTCACGCAGATGGGAGGCGTGTGAGGGAGTGATGTGAATGACTGTGACTACAGGATGATCATGTATGTACTATCTTCAGTAGAATAATGCGAGAACCGGTTGGCAATTGCCATACCACATATGCTACAGTACTCCGTACTGTTCTACGTATACACAACAGGAGGGAAAAGGGTCCGCGAATATCCGCTGGCTCAGCGCCGTAGCGAAGCTAGGGCTTGACGGCACTCGGAACGACACTCTCAAACAAATCCACCATGCATGGCATGCAGGCCCGCAGGGAACAATTCCCTTTGGTCTGTAGAACATCAGCTTACCTGCCCAGTGCCCAATTTATTGTCATGTGTCAAAAGGTGGCGCCACGCTTCGTGAAACGACGTGTCCCAAGGTCGTCGTTGATTGTCTCTCTGTTCGCGGGAACTAGTGGATGTTCGCGGTTCATGCTATGCAGCATCCTCTTCGAGTATTCGCAGTGTCACCAGACTGTCACAGACCAGCCACGATGTAAGGAAGTCCGCGGATGGGCTCAGTTACTGCTTCCAGCGATGCAATCTTCGTTTTGGGAAGATGGTGCGAGTTAATGATGGCAAAATGCTTCTTGGTATGTAGGGATCTCACGCACCACTGTCTGGTGGTTGATCAGTGCTGAGACGGGTGTCCGTCTTCCCAATTGTCAATTGATAATGAAAATACATGTACCATACTCTGTATACTGTACATACAGGCTGCCATGTGCATGTGAAGTATGTATGGTGCCCGATTATACTGTATCGAACAAGGATCAACGCTCCCATGTGACACCCATGGATACACGGCCATCCGAAACGTCACCCTGGACGCTGGCAACACGATTGCTGCGCATCGTTCGGACACTAGTGGATGTCCTTCAAATCAATAGTCTTGACTTCCTCTTCGAGATGGAGCATGAAGAACTCTTGTTCGGGTGCCAAGGGTCCGCATAGCATGTGCCATGCTGGATAGTTGATGGAGGCGGTCTGGGTTAGTTTGCAAACCATCATGCTTTCACTAGAACCTAGCGCGCCAGGAACCTTTCACGCTGGGACTGAGTTGCTGACTGCGTGTCGAATACTCCGTACATATGCCCAATATGTCATGATGAGGACTCCAAATACTGTACATAGTGTGGTTTGGTCGCTGGTACATTGCGGTTTCATCTGCCGGGTATATCAGATGCTGCATTGCCATGCCCACATGCATGTCATGTAACATGTTTGTTGAACGTCCACATGTTTAGTGGCGTGACCACTTTTCTTCAAACACCCATCAGTGGCGTGACTACTGTTCTTCACACATCCATCCTCTCTATCACGATCGCGGAAGCACCACCACCACCATTGCAGATGCCGGCAACGCCGATCTTGCCTTTCTTCTCGCGCAAGACTCCTAGTAACGTCGACACAATGCGAGCTCCAGAGGCACCAAGTGGATGACCCAATGCAACAGCACCCCCGTGAAGATTCACCTTGTCTTCAGTCACGCCCAGCAACTTCATGTTGGCAAGTGCGACAACCGAGAAAGCTTCGTTGATTTCAAATGCATCCACGTCCTCTTGCTTGATGCCAGCGTGCTTCAATGCCTTCGGCACTGCAAGAGCAGGTGCTGTAGTGAACTTTGATGGGTTCTGAGCGGCGTCGCCCCAGCCCAGAATCTTCGCGATTGGTTTGAGGCCATGCTTCTGCACGTACTCCTCGCTTGCCAGCACAGTCGCTGCCGCTCCGTCCGATAGAGGCGAGGCGTTGGCTGCTGTCACGGTACCATCCTTCTTGAATGCGGACCGCAGCTTCCTCGTTCCTTCCTCGTTGAACTTTTTGGGTTCATCGTCTTGGTCAACAACCGTATCCGGCTTGCCTGAAGCACTGTTAGCATGTTCGCCGCGTCGATTTTCTGCAAGTTGCAGACTAAGAGTATCATGCACTCCTGTCTGTCTCGCTTCACGCGTGTCCCTCACTAACCTCGTGTGCCCTTGATCGTCACAGGTGTGATCTCCTCTTTAAACCATCCACTCTCTGTGGCGGCAATTGCTTTCTTGTAGCTCCTGATAGCATATTCATCCTGGTCTTCTCTGTTGAAACCGTGGTCATCTGCACACTCTTCACCCTGCAGACCCATATGCTCATTCTTGTAGACATCGGTCAAGCCGTCCTTCAGCACACCATCAACGAGCGTCTGATCGCCAAATTTGGCGCCATTTCGAAGCGTCTGCAGGTAATGTGGGGTGTTCGACATGCTCTCAGTTCCGCCAGCCACGACCACGTCCGCCTCGCCAGTCAGAATGGTAGCGGCGGCCAAGGACATAGCCTTGATTGACGATGCGCAGACCTTATTGATCGTTGTTGCCTCGGTTGACTCGGGAAGACCAGCGAAGATTGTGCATTGTCTGGCCGGATTCTGACCCAAGTTGGCCTGAAGAACATTGCCAAAGAAGACCTCTTGCACGTCCTCGGGCTTGATGCCAGCACGCTCCACGGCAGCCTTGATAGCGGTTGCGCCAAGCTGAATGGCCGTCTGCGAGCTCAAAGAGCCTTGGAAAGCTCCCACGGGTGTGCGAGTCGCCGACAGGATGTATACTGGTTTCGGGGGGGCCATGATGGTGGTCGTGCTGGTGGGAAGCAAATCGAAGGGTATCTAGGTAGGTCTAGTTGTAGTGGTGGAGAGTAAACAGGTGGTACCAGAGAGGACGACGCTGTTATCATTCAACGATTTTTATTGTACACCACATCGTACCATACCCACCGACCCAAACAATAGCAAGGGTCTGAGAAGAGGGTCTAAGCTCCCACTCGCGTTCCTGCAGTGGAGTGGATCATGGGCCAATGGTGCGGCGGACCGCGGCCCGTCTTTGCCTCCGCTCCGTCTCTCTGTCTCCGCGAAAAAGTCCACGATCGCGTGCAGTGTGTATGCGTGTCGCGACAGCGCCGACATCACCACCATCGGTATCTCACCCTACCACATCACACTCACCCGGACGTCGCCCAACATGGACGACCTTTACGACGAGTTTGGCAATTACATCGGGGAGCCGGAAGAGAGTGAGGACGACGTCGACGTCGGCGCAGACAATGGCGCTCAATACCTTGACGATGATGAGGACGGGCCACAAGTGATAACCGGCCAGGAGCTGATGGACATCGACGACGAGGGGCCCTCAAATGCCGTCGTGCTGCACGAAGACAAGCAGTACTATCCCTCGGCCTCGCAGATCTATGGGCCCGATGTCGAGATTTTGGTGCAGGAAGAAGATACGCAGACGCTGCAACAGCCGATTGTTGCGCCGGTTGAAAAGCAAAAGTTCACAATCGAGGAGACGGACCTACCGCACGTCTACTTCGATCGAGGATTCATGACGGATCTTATGAGCTTTCCTGAACAGATACGAAATATTGCGCTCTGTGGGCATCTGCATCACGGAAAGACCAGTATCATGGACATGCTGGTGACTCAGACGCACGATCTATCCAAGTTTATGGAAGGCAAGACTGGAAAGGCGCGCGACGAGACGATTAAATACACCGATACGCACATACTGGAACGAGAACGAGGTATGTCTGTAAAGGCCAGCCCGATGAGCTTGTTGTTACAAGGAACCAAAGGGAAAAGCCATCTCTTGAATATCATTGACACTCCCGGACATGTCAACTTCGCCGATGAGGTTGCAGCATCCTTGCGATTGGTCGATGGTGTCGTTCTGGTTGTGGACGTGGTCGAGGGCGTGCAGGTGCAAACAGAACTGGCTATCAAACACGCAGTACTCGCCGGACTGCCACTAGTACTTCTGATTAATAAAGTGGACAGGCTGATGCTTGAGCTGAAACTGCCGCCAAATGACGCATACTTCAAGCTCAAGCATGTCGTGGAAGAGGTCAACACGTTCATCGAAAACACCATTCCAGGACAAGGCGAAAAGTTCCGAGTGAGCCCGGAAAAGGGGAACGTCGCTTTCGCGTGCAGCAGCATGGAATGGTGTTTCACATTACCCAGCTTCGCAACAATGTATGCTGAGAACTACCCCAGCGCAGAGTTTGACGTCAAGGAATTCAGTAAGCGATTATGGGGAGACATCTACTACAATCCGGGCTCGCGGAAGTTTACTCGAAAGGGAATCGAAGATCGTGCGAAGCGCAGTTTTGTGCACTTTGTGCTGGAGCCTATATACAAGTTGTACTCACACACCTTGTCCGAGTCGCCTTCAGATCTTAAAAAGACATTGGGAAGTCTCGGCATCTCTCTGAAGCCCAGTCAGCTCAAGGCTAACGCCAAAGACCTGCTCAGATTGGTGTGCGAACAATTCTTTGGGCCTGCAACTGGTTTTGTTGATATGGTTGTACAGCATATTCCCTCGCCCGTGCAAGGTGCGAGGCAGAAGCTGGAGAATTACTATACTGGTCCCATCGATACCAAGACCGCTCAAGCTATGCTCGAGTGTGATGCAGATGGCCCACTGGTGGTGCATGTCACGAAGCTGTTCAACACGCAAGACGCACAGGGTTTCCACAGCTTCGGACGAGTCATGAGCGGGACAGCGAGGCCGGGCCAGCAAGTGCGGGTTCTTGGCGAGAACTACAGTATCGATGACGAGGAGGATATGGTAAATGCGACTATCGAGCAGGTCTGGATAGCCGAGAGCAGATACAATGTGCCTGTCTCAGGCATGCCCGCTGGCAATTTTGTCTTGCTGGGTGGGATTGACAACTCGATCGTGAAGACCGCAACTGTTGTTGCGCCTAAGCTCCCTGATGAAGAAGAAGCATACATTTTCAAACCGGTGGCACACTTCTTCGAGAGTGTCTTCAAGGTTGCTGTCGAGCCCATCAACCCATCGGAACTTCCGAAGATGCTTAACGGTCTACGCCAAATAAACAAATCGTACCCACTCATCACGACCAAGGTCGAAGAGAGTGGTGAGCATGTCGTTCTTGGCACCGGAGAGCTGTACATGGATTGCGTCCTTCACGACCTGCGAAAGCTTTACGCACAGATGGAAATCAAGATCTCAGATCCTGTCACTAGGTTCTGTGAGACCTGCGTCGATCAAAGTGCTATGAAATGTTACGCTTTGACACCAAACAAGAAAAACAAGCTGACATTCGTCGCCGAGCCACTCGATGATGGTATCGCAGAAGATATCGAGTCCGGCAAGGTCAGCATCAAGGATCCAGTCCGCAAAGTCGGGAAGTTCTTCGAAGAGAACTACGGCTACGATATTCTTGCTAGCCGTAACATATGGGCGTTTGGTCCTGACGACTTGGGTCCGAACATACTACAGAACGATACTCTACCTTCGGACGTCGACCAGAAGCTTCTGCGAAGTGTGAAGGACACCATCCGTCAGGGTTTCAGCTGGGGAACCAGGGAAGGTCCCTTATGTGAGGAGCCCATTCGTAACGTCAAGTTCAAGATTACGGACGTCGAGCTAGCATCAGAAGCCATCTTCCGTGGAGGTGGTCAGATTATCCCCACCGCAAGACGAGCATGCTACTCGTCTTTCCTCATGGCTGGACCAAGACTGATGGAGCCAATGTACTCGTGTACCATGCTCGGGCCTGCCAACAGCGTCAGCTCGCTCTACACAGTTCTCGCCCGGAGAAGAGGGCACGTGATGAGCGATGCACCAATTCCTGGAACTCCTCTGTATAGTGTGCAGGGTTTGATCCCCGTGATTGACTCATTCGGTTTCGAGACTGACCTGCGCATCCACACCCAAGGTCAAGCTACTGTGTCGCTCGTGTTTGACCGGTGGCAGGTCGTGCCTGGCGACCCACTGGATAAGAGTGTGAAGCTCCGACCACTTGAGCCAGCTAACGCTCAAGCTACAGCTCGAGACTTTGTGCTCAAGACGAGGCGGAGAAAGGGACTCAGCGAGGATGTCACTGTTAGCAAATATGTCGAACCGGAGATCATGAGGCAGTTGAGGGAGACCGGCATGCTTGATGGAGCTTGACGGAGTGACCATGGCCAAGGACGCAAATTTTCACCATCGAGTTGGTAAGCAAGCGGGAGATCCATCGCCACTGCAACAGGCTTCCAGTATCGTCCTACATTCTACGGGCAACGCAGCTTCCTGACTGCACGTCGCTCCTTGTGAAGACTGGAGGACCAGTGCTCAAAGATCGCCAGTACTACACGCATGGCCAGATGAAGCGCGCCAGAGAACTCTTTCACAGTCTCCGGCTTCGATGTTAAGCTTCTCACACGATACGCCGATAGGATTCGAGCCCACGTTATCTTGAGCAGTTCGTGGTGGGCGACAGTATATACCAGGGCAAGGCACATCCTACCGAACGAGCTAGAAGAAGTCGACAGAGTGCTCAGGAGCAGTGGCCGCGATTAGGGTGCACTTGGAACTACACTAATTTCAATCGGTATTCCGTTTATCTTGGCACAGTAGTGACAGGGACACTCCCCACGATCTTCTCACAAATGAGATGGTGTAGTAGAGGTAGACGTGACCAGACGCTAAAGTTGAGCCGCCTGGAAATCCCGAAGGTAACATAGCCATTTTCACATTATAGTGTTCAACCAAACATTATCAGTCTCGCGTAACTTTTCCCTCGACACACAGCATCGAAACCTCGCACGCTCTCTCTCCCACTCCATTAACAACGTCCTCTTCCTCTTGCTATTCAACATCCTAATCCCAAAACCCACATCACAGCCATCCTTCCAAATCCTCAAAGATTTCAATTTCATCAAACTCGTCCAATTGCCACTCCACAGCATCTCACCCTCGAAATCACTCACACTAAAAGCAGGACTCACAACAACATCCACACTAATATTCTTGACCATCTTCATATCCTTAAACTGCCTCAACAACCCATCTGTCCAAGCCTCCAAAACCACCAATTCCTCTCCCGCACCCCGAAATCTCGAACATGCAATATCCAACGTCACAACCGGAATTCTCAGTGCCGGTGTAGGAAGAAGCATTGGAGGTAGCTCGTGAGTCAAATCGCGTGCACGAGATGATGGTGGAGGTGGTAGAAACACGGAAGAGGACCCGCCGGAGCCACCAAAAAAGTAATCCTCACATGTCATGCTCAAACAGGGTTCGAAAGCAGTCATCGTCATTACGAGCGAATGGTTGTAGAGTGTGATGGAAGATTGTTCGTCCGAGATGGATTGGTACTCGTGACGCAATTGTTTGTTCACGAGGAGGATTTCCACTCTGGGGACGTTTGTTGCGGTGATGCGAAGGTTTTCGTGGATATGCTGATTGGGGAGGGAGATGAGGAGGTGGCTGAATATCATGTCTCGGAGCTCCCGCGGGATGGTGGTTAGAGTGGACATGGTTTGCGATGGTGGAGGAGATGAAGAAGAAGAAGAAGATGAACAATAACAACAACAACAACAAATATTGTCTTGTTGCAGAGAGCATTTCATGAGGTCTATATGTTTTCTGCGACGAGCGATGAGACGCTTGAGATTTGACTGACCTCATACCGTGCTGGCGCATAAGGCTAGAACACCTCGGTCGTGACGCATACCGTGGTTATGGTACGACTCACGTGCTTCGCCGCAATGTCTCAGTTTCGACGTCGCTCTGGCTCGCCTCCGCTGAAGTGATCAGTCATTATTAAATGTGATGTGCATGAGTCTAGGCGGACAGAGAAGCAGTGCGAAGTCAGTCCTCGTCAAGCTGGGCTTCGTCCATGTTTCGCAGGAACAAGGTGAACCACCTAACTACCTTGAGATGGTTGCTGACTGCAACCGATTCATCTACTGTGTGGATCTTGCCTAGAGAACTGTCATCCTCCTTGACATAGCCTGGACCGAAGCCTGTAATCGCTAAGTCAGCACCATCTCGCAAGACTCCATTGGTTGCCTGCTCCAACTTACGAAAGATGTGCTTGGTCAGGTCCCAGTAATATCTTGTGTCTGTATTGCCAGTCATTAGAGCTGGAGCAACCAGTGTGTCCTCGCCATAAAGAGCACGAATCGTTCCCGAAATGACAGCATATGGTGATACCACATCGATCGAGGTCGGTGTCACTGGTGCCGTCTTGAGCGTAGTCTTCTTGGAGCTGATAGAGATGGAATTATACGCGGCATCCTCACCATCAAAGGCATGGAGAGTCAGGTTGTATTTCTGAGCCACTGGCTTCAGGACATGGGCAAGATGTGCCCATACAGTCTCTGGATCATCCCTGCGGAAACGAAATCGTTAGTTCGAACGTCCCACTATATATGCCTACTGCTAGGCTCGGGACTCACCCAATGTTGATTCGGTGGTTGACAGTAGCGACTGCAGTCTCTGGCATAGCGTTTGTCTTGGTGCCTCCGTGTATTAGGTCTACGGCTTGAGAAGTCTGCATGAGATATTTGGTCGAGGCACCAGCCTTTGCAGCTTCTATTGCGAGTTGATCATGGTGCTTCCTGCCGCATGTTGGTAGACCACTACTAGCACGATGCGATTTGAGCAGCTTCTTGAGCTTCTTGGGGAAGCCTGGAGCATGTTCTGCGCCACATTGCAAGAACTCGAGGTATGGGTTCTTGTCCGCGAGATAGGTCGGGTATTGCTGGCTCTCGATGAGTGTGATGATCTCACTTAAGATACCAATGCTAGTGTGGTCCCTGGGGATCGAGCTGTGCCCTCCAGGAGTGCGGACGGTAATATCGACGTCGGTGTAGCCCTTCTCGGCGACTCCAGGCACAGCGAAGCCCGTACCGAACGCTTCCTGATAGCCCATGCCCTCGTCAACGATAGCCGCAACACCGTCTTTGCCGTAACGCTCGAGAAGGAAAGGAGCAAGATGGCCAGCACCTTGATGACCGCTGCACTCCTCGTCGAAGCCGAAGGAGAGGACAATAGTTCTCTTCGGTTGATACTCAGCCTGGAGCAGAGTCTCGAGCGTCTCGAGTATGCCGATAAGCTGGTTCTTGCAATCAGAAGAGCCACGGCCCCAGATGAGCTGGCCATCATAGTGTCCACTGAATGGTGGATGTGTCCAAGAGTCGACAGTATCCATATCAACCGGTACTACATCTTGGTGTGCCATGAGCACAACTGGCTTCTTGTCTGCATCACTCCCTTGCCATGTGTATACAAGTCCATACGTATTGACCTTCTCGACCTTGAGCTCGCTGTGAATGCGTGGGAAAGTAGCTGCGAGGTACTTGTGGAAGGGAATGAATACATCCCATCTCTTGTCCTCTCCAATCTCGCCTAAGTCGTCGAACGACTCGGTCTTAATCTGCACCGCGCCCGACAAACGAGTGATTGAAGCATTCTCGAACTGATCCGTAAAGAGGAAATCGTAGGCGTTCTGGAGCTTGTCGTTCGACGACGGCCAAAGTGCCGGGACTTGGCCGCAGTTAGTTCCAGAGGACTTCTTATTACCATGATCGATATGGTCTCGCCCAGGGATTGAGACCCAGGGACCATACAGCCAGTTCAGGCATAAAATACAGATTGTCAGCGATACCAAGATGGCACGGAGAGCGCGCTGCCTGGCGCCAGCAGATGCTGGAGCACGCTGCTCGACGGCGATTGGGAGAGATGACTTCTCCATATTGGGTGTTAGAGAAGAGAACAGAGGGGGAAGGAGAGGGAGAGGGAGAGGGAGGGGGAGAGGGAGAGGGAGAGGGAGAAGAGAAATGGATTCAAGAGACGATATCGACCATCACAGACCTTCCCCAGCTGTCGTGATGGCATCTCTGTGGCCTACCGATAGGCTGCCTATCTCGTTGCCTCGATTCGTCGTTGACAATAGGCGGACGCGGCACCGAAGAGTGGGGCGGCCAAAGGCACATTCATAAGGTTCCTTCGCCAAGCCCTGCTTGGAGCTTCTTTTGATTCTCTGCTATATTCGTACTTCATCCTCACCTGTTACTAGCCCCACCATGTCCATCATCGAGCTGATATGACTATGCATAAGGTATTCAGCGCTGACGGCATGCATTTGGTGCGCGCTCGACATGCTCGAGACGACTGTGGAAGATGAGAGAAGGCACAGCCGGTCGATCTCAGCCATCCCACATGCACGAGATAATCTGCAGGACTTGATAGGTAAGAGTCTACATACCATGGGCATCTTCTTGCACGGAGCATTGTTCCTACTACATTCTACATCAAGTCCTCGATTCCTCGCATTGCTCTCTATTGCTCCCTGTGTTCCACGATGGTACTCTCTCATGAATTCGGGCATATAATCTTGTATAGACTAGCTATTGCCTGGACACTTTGTTGATCCTGTGACGCCTGCATTCCATACACGAAGTGGTTGGCCTCGTCACCTCCCAACATCGGCAGCAGCAGTAACGGCGGATCGAATAATGCTGTTCGGCTCTACTAGGCCAAGAGAAGAGCTCTCCCGGGGAGTCAAGGCGAGAAGTATGGTACCTGTTTCACTCCTCGCGCGTGCTCGTTGCCATCTACAAGAGGCGGCTCCCAACCAGCGGTATGACCAGCCGCGCTGGCTTGGTGGTCGATACATTGACATGAACTCTACACCTCGAACAATACTTTCGCGACATCAGCGCGTGCCTGCTTCAATGCTGAGTCCGGTTGCGCATCAGGGTGAGCGAGCTTGACAGACTGGTGCAAATCGAGAAGGTCCTTTGCTCTTCGCAGATCAGGATCGTTCTCATTGCCGGTCTGCGGAGTCTTATCGTTGGACGTAGCCGCGCCTGTGGCCAGAGTCTTCTCGCCTCCGTTGGCCGTGTTTGTCGCTATTCCGTTCCTTGCAGCAGGTCTCAAGTCTGGTCTGGCTGTAACAAGGGCAAGAGCTGCTCCCGAGTCCTGTGGAGAGCATCAATATGGAGAGAGCAGTCGGAGGCGGGCACTGTGCACATGATGGGGGGATCTTACGGTGGCCTGCAATTGCTGCAGCGCGGCGAACAAATCGGAGACTGTCACCCCTTTTCCCATTGTGTGTTTGATGATGTGGGCTCGGACTCGTGAACTCGCAGCGACGGACGTGTTGTACAGTATCGATGGGAGTCACTAAACAGTCTCCAACGAACACTCTATCCACCTGCATGGCGGGGATGTCCCATGCTATTAGAACTAGCGCCAATGGGACTGGTTCTAGCGCGAGGTTCGGTCCGTCGGGGCTTCCCTCAGTAGTTCTAGCCCAAGTTCTAAGGTATCCAATACCTCCACTACCTCCACTACCTTCCTACTGTAGCTGTCGACTCTTGACAAGACAGAAGCTCGCCACTCCTCGGGCGGCGACATTGGACAACCCTCACCTCACCTCACCTCACCTCACCGCCTCACCACCTCCCACTCCTCCCCCCGTCCCGTCCTCGCAACCGGTGCTGTACACGCTCGTCCCGGGACCTACCCAGGCCCCCGACTCTCTGCGACCATGTCGGCAGCGCTCCAAACAGGCGCCGATGCGCGTGCGATGCGTACCACCAAGTGGCCCGAAGAGTTTAACAAGAAAGTTAACATCTCAAAGGTCAACCTGCCGGTGATTAAGAAGTGGGTGTCGGACGAGATCACAAGGATTCTTAACAGCGATGACGACGTGGTCACCGAAATGATCTTCACCTTTCTCGAGTCGGGCAAGTTTGTGAGTGACCTCTTCCGTCTCCTTCTGTGACTGCGACCATGCCATTCCTCCGTCCGCGAGTGTGCTGACTGACTGGTGTCGCAGCCCAATATCAAACAGATACAGACTGACATCTCTGGTTTCCTCGACAAAGATGCTGCGCCCTTTTGTCGCCAATTATGGAAGCTGCTGCTCAGCGCACAGTCCGATCCAAAGGGCATTCCGCCAGAGCTGCTCGAAGCAAAGAAGTTTGAGCTCATTCAGGAAAGAGTAAGAGCAGACAAGAGCAGACAAGAGAGCAGAGAGCAGGGAAAAACTGACATGTGATGCAGCTAGCCGAAGACAAGGCACGCGAAGAAGCCAGACAGCGAGAGATTGACGAGCGTGAGCGCGAACGAGAGCTGGCACACATCCGCGAACGCGAGCGTAGCTATCGTGGCCGAGGAGGTCGAGCAGGCAGAGACCGTCAACGGGATCGTTCTTATGAGCGTCGACCTTCACGAGACTCTCGATCGCCACCACCAAGACGTCGCAGTCCACCACGCGCGCCAGCCACAGATCGTTACGTACCCGGAGCTCGGGGACGAGGTCGCGGTGGAGGAGACGACAGCACTCGCCGCCGCCGTCGCTCCCCATCCTACGGTCGATTGCCATCGCGTTCGCCATCTCCACCGAGACGTCGCAGGCGGCACCACTCAAGCTCCGATGCTTCGCGGTCCCCAACTCCGAAAAGGCGGAGAGCAGCTAGTAGAGTCGACGAAGATCGCCGTGTTAGAAGGCGTTCACCGTCACCTGCACCGCGAAGGCGCCGGCGGTCTCCTTCTGATGATGACTCTCGCTCACCACCGAACAGGCGTCACCGTCGAACGACATCACCATCGCGTTCACCACGCCGTCGCCGATCTCTCTCTGCGTCGAAACGCAAGGGTAGGTTGTCGCCACCAGTAGACCTCATCTCGGATCGAGGTCGATCAAAAAACAACCCCCGTCTGAGCCGAGAAGGGTCATCGCAGAGCGACGCTTCAGAGGAGGGGCTCCGAAGCTCCAAATCAACACAATCAAAAGTCAACGGTGGAACCAAGAATGAGGTAATGGACTAATCCTTTCCCAAGTCACACACGTAACGCATAGCATAAGGTATATCGCATCAATATTGGAACGCAAGCCACACTTCATGACGTTCCCATGTTCCAAACATTCCCCGCTAACCAACGTGTAATACCCCAGCGTTCACGCGCGCTTCCCAGCGGGCTTGCCATCTCTAGGGAAGCCCTGCAGGCAAAACTCGACGCGGCAAAGCAGGAAGCGCAACGGCGGGCTGCCCTTCGCAACGATAGCGTGGCGCCAGTCGGCTGAAGCAGCTGCTTCCACTAGCGGTGGTTCAGATGAGCCGTATACACGATCGAGGCGGCTGTAGTGGTAATTGTCATGGTTTGTGCAAGCCCAAGTAGTGAGACTGCCTGGGAACAGGTCGTAGCAGGCAACACGACGAGGAAGAATAAGTTGTATGCTCTTCATTTCATGGACTGCATGAAAACTACCAAGTAGGTAGTCGCTTGGGCAAGACACGGTTCTGACGACAGTGTTTACATACCAAACCACCGGTCCAATGCTCAGCGTAGCCGACATATCCTGCCCACGTTTCCGCGAATGATCGTTCAGAATTGTGCCTGCTTGGAAGCGATCTTCAACCCTTCTCCCTCCAGGCCCTTTTTAAACGTGTCCTTCAAGTCATCACCGTTACTCTTTACATCTCCCTCTTTCACTGCGACCACCTCCTCTTCGACCGTGCTCTTACCGTCCTCTTTCTTGAGCTTTTGTACAAACATGTCTTCGACCATCTGTTGACCAGCCTTATCTGCTTGTTTCTCATCTGCAACACTAGCTCCTTCGCCCGCAACGCGCTCATCGAGCGCTAACTTTGATTCACCGAGGGCGTGGATCTGCTCCTCTATAGTGCCCCTAGTGACTAGTCGGACAACCTCGACCTCGCGTGTTTGTCCTACGCGATGAGCACGATTCTCGGCTTGGATGTCGTCCTGCGGGTTAAAGCCCGAGTCAAAGATAATTACCTTGTTCGCAGCAGCCAAGTTGATGCCTGCGCCACCAGCACGGGTGGACAACATGAATACGGGGATTGTCTCGTCAGTGTAGAACTTATCAATCATGTCCTGCCGATCCGCCATGTTCGTCGAGCCGTCGAGTCTCAAGAACTTGATATTCAGCGTCTCTAGGACTTCCTCGAGAATATCCATAAGCGTCGTGAATTGCGAGAAGACCAAGGTACGATCGCCATTCTGGACGTAGGATTGGATCAGCTCCTTGAACTTCACCACCTTTCCAGCATCCATCCATTCTTGCTTCTTCAGTGCGAAGCGTTTGTGTAAGTACGAGCGCCCTGGATCGGCACAAAACTTATGGAGACCAAAGTCTCCGCCCTTGACGCATTGTGCAGCAGTGCCATCAAGGTAAGCTCTGATCTTGTCGGGAGGGTTGCTGCCAAATTCGTCAGACTTTGTCAAAGCAGTGACAAGCTTATCGAGCTTCTTGTCATCAAAGATTCGTTTTGACAAGAGGGGGTGAATCGCAGCTTTGCGAAGAGCCATAATGATGTTCGAGGAAGCTTTGTTGGTGGCAGCATTTCTCTTGGCCCCAGGCGCACCCTTTTCTGCAAAAACTCGCTGCGCTTCCTCCACAAGATCTGCGTAGTAGTTGGCTTGTGTGTCCGTCATTTCGCAGTACTCTACGCGGGAGTCTTTCTTCGGCAGATCAAGCACCTGCTGCTTCTTGCGACGGAGGATGAAGGGCGTCATCATGCTACGAGCTCGTGCCACCCGTTCGTTGGACAGCAGTGCAGCTGATGATGTGTCCTTCGTAGTTGCTTTGTGCTTGAACAGGAAGTTCAGATCATCACGCTTCTCCTGGAACATTTCGGGCATTATAAACGCAAGTATTGCGATTAGCTCCTGCAGATTGTTCTGCAGTGGCGTGCCAGTTAGCAGAACCTTGTGATCCGCACCGATTCGGGTAAGTTGTGTATACCGATCCGAGTTTGGGTTGCGCAGCATGTGCGCCTCGTCGTATACGCAGACTGCGAAAGGACCAAACTTGCGGAGGAACTTGTTGTCGTCTTGCTTCACTGCCATGTCATAAGTAGTAACAATGGCATCAATGGTGTTCCGCTCTGCCTCGAGCTGCTCTTGTAATTGTCCACGTTCGGCTTGCAGACCGTAGTACGGACGCACTACCATATCGGGCGCGAATTTCTCGAACTCGCGTAGCCAATTCTCAAGCGTTGAGCCGGGGACGATAATGAGATGGACGCCGTCGACGTGTTCAAGCTGTAGCTGTGCCAGGTACGAGATAATCTGGCAAGTCTTACCCAGGCCCATGTCGTCAGCAAGAATGCACGAAATCTTCTTCGTGAAGAGCATATGTAGCCAGTTCAGACCGACCAATTGGTAGTCCTTCATGGTAACATCCTTACTCATGTTCTCCGGTTGTCCCAGGAACTTGCCCTTGCGCTTTGTCTTCGTGCCATGCAAAGGTGCGTCCTCTGCAACAGAGCTGGCGGGCGTGCCGATGCCAGAATCGTGGGCTTCGTCCAAGCTCATAAGTTGTAGTTCGCCATCCTTCACATCGCCAACGCCCCATACCTTGAGAGCCTCTTGTAGCGGCGCGGAAAGTTTCTCACACTTGACGACAAGTTCATCCACAGCATCATATCCTGACATCACTTCGATACATTCCTCAACAAGCTGCTCGCCCAGCGCTTTTGTCTTCTTCGACTTCTTTCCAGCCTTGGTCAAGGTTTCTTGTACAATAGCACGGACATCGTCAAGATCATCGAATGGTCGGTGATCCAGGACGAAGCGAATGTTGTCCAATGGCTTGGCTGTAATCTCAGCGAGGTCCGCCACTGTTGATTCGTTCAGTAATTTCAGTACTCTCTCTTCGCGCATCTCCTGCACGTCTTCTGAAATCTCAGGTACTTCCACTCGTTGGAGGTCTGCGTCAGACTCATCGCTCGCGCCTCCACCCATGCCAGAGTCGTCATCTTCGTCGTCGGAGATCACTATCGCAGCCCGCTTCTTTGCCAAACGACCTGGACGCGCGCGTACTTGTGGCGGAGGCGACGAGGGTGGACTCGACAGAGCAGTTGTACCACCACCGTTTCGACCTCGAGGGACGATGTCCTCGTCGTCGCTATCGTCGTCATCATCACGAATGACGCGCAACGGCTTACGGTTGGCTGGAGCACGATACTTCTCGGCAATCGTCTGCTTCGCTCGGATATCTTGCTTTGCAGTAGGGCGTATCGGTTGCGAGGATTGGCTACTGTAGCCCTGAGACACGTTTTGAGCTACTCCTCTCCTCTGGACAGGACTCAGGCTACCAAGCTCGTCCATCGAAGGAGTGCTGCGCTCCGCTTGATCAACGAGCCACGTCATAGCCAACGTCTGATCACCCTTACTCTTTTCCAGAGCGCGCATACACTCCATCACGGTTACCTTACTACCCAGTGCCGCGAGCATATTCACCACCTTCTGCCTCAGATTCCAATCCGGAATCTCAGGAGCGCTACGATACTGTGGTTGTTGTTGATACATATGCGCCATCGGAGCGGCGACTGGCATTGCGCGAGCAACATGATGTTGAGGATGAAACTGCTGGCCTTGGTAGTTTTGCTGCATAGGATAGCCTGCAGGCGCATACATTTGTCTAGACATCTGCTGAGGTCTTGGCAATCTACCAGAGCTGCCATATGCGCTGGCGGAGTCATACGCAGGGCGCTGCTGATATCCAAGTGGATTTGGAGGTGCATGTGCACCAGGTTTGTGCGCGAACGAGTTGAGCATAGACATGAACGGCGTTGTTTGGTTCGAATTAAGAACACTTGAGGAACCCGCGTTTGCTCGTGGCGACTCCTGTATGCGTTGCGCCTGGCTTGGCGAGGAGGGCAGACGAGCACCAGCTCTCTTGAAGTCTGTGGCCTTAAGACCAGAATGGAACTGTTGCGATGGCTGGGACGCGGGCTCGTGCCGTACAGGCGGATCATCATCACTATCAGCGTCGGCAGAGTCTGGTCGACTCTGCTCCGCGTTCACTGGTCGCCGAAAAGCAGTACCTGGGGGCGCCATTGCGCTGGCGAGCAAACCTCCCGGGCGCGCGCCTTGGGGGAAAGTCAGAGGGTTGCGTATGGGCTGTGGCGTCGGGCGCTGCGGCGAGGGTGCCACGGGCGAAGAGCGCTGCACCTGCACTTCCGCCTGTAGTGGTTGTGTTGGCTGAGTCGCATCGCTGATGGGCTGTGTAGGCTGTGTTTTAAACGACTGTGAGGGCGGTCGATTCGCGGAGGAGGCACTCAAGTCCGAGTGGAACTGTGTAGGCGTGTAGTTCAGCTGCTTCCTCTGCTGCGGCAATGGTAGCGTGGCTACGGTGTGAAAGTCGTCTGGCGTGAATTCATCTCCACTGTCTTCATTTGAATCCCAGGCTTTGCCGTTATTGCTTTCATTCAGTTTCCGTCTCTTAGCAGGTGTTCCATCGGTGATCGGATCGAAACGGTCCGCCATGGTCGTCCGCCTCGGAGGAGTTTACTCGCGGGAGTGTGCTACGTGCTACCGATGCGGCAGCGTAGTTGGGACATGCGCGATGCGCGAGCGGAAGAAGCAGAATGCGCGACGTCTCGTACAAAGGTGTGGTATCGGAAGTGCGTCGGATAGTGCCTTTCTCTTCTCACTGCAAGAACAGCAAACGACGGCCCGAAAATTGAGACCGACGTGGGTGAAGTCAGGTAGTGGGTGGGCACTGAGGGTGAAGTGAAGAAGTGTGCAAGCTGAAAGCGGCAGCCCTATTTCTAGACTTCCCTTTTCGGCCACCTCACTAGTCTAGCAGTACCAGGCATCCAACATCAGGGCGACGACAGACCACACTTCCATTGACGAACACGGACCAGACATCAACCATGGCAATAAGAAGGGTCAACACGTCCGCAAAGACACAAGATGAGACCATCAGCCCAGATGTAAAATCGAACATTAGCCCTGCAGTGCCCGCGTACGTTGCATTCCTCACTCGCCACACCTTTTTCAAACTACATTAGACTAAATGGCATCGCGACAGATCCGTGATATACAAACTACTAGGCTTCACCTTCGCCATGGTCACATTTCCGATCGGAAGCTACTTTCTTTCAGTCAACTTGCTGTTTGGAGGTGTGTCTATAGCACGAAGGATGTGAAGAACCATCCCATCACTGACGAGAACTAGGCAACTCCACTTACGCTGGGGGGCTCGCAGCGCTGGTGGCTAACGTCGTCCTGATTGGCTATGTGGTTGTGGCTTTCAACGACGACAAGTCTGAACGTGAAGCTGCCATAGAAGAGGAGAAGAAGTCACGGTGATAGCGATCGATTGTTCATGTTCGAAAAAAGGTGAATTGAGAGATCTGGTATGCGCATTGCTTAAGAACTAAGCACTCCAAGACCAAGTGTACGCCTTCGCAGAAAGCGCAATATCATATTGGGGGTCTCCTAGCTCTTTGGTTAAGAAAGTATCACGCACGGCGTCATAGCTCCATCGTCATTAGGGATGTGGCTCCGTAGCTAAAGAGCCGCATGCACGTTTGCCAAACAAAAACTTGTGATTGTCTGAAATGTCAGTACATAAGCTTCACGGTGCGAAGAGGCGTGACAGTGACGACTGATAGTGCATAGTTGACATGCGTGGGAAGTGTGTCGATCATTTTGAGCTCTCCCCGCCCAGCCTCTGCTCTATTCTGACTTGGCGAAAGTTGTTCAAGCTAGACCACCCAACCCAAGCTCAACGTCGTCGGTTTTCGTAGCCAAGCAGCGGATCTATCTCCCTTTCTTGTTCTCCCCAAGCCCTGACCGAGATATACTCCACAAACACCACGTAAGAAGGACCCAGACTGGTAAGAACAAGGGCTAAACTTCATTCCCCCATGACTGCATTATTCATTACAAATTATGTGCAACGAAGCGTAGTACTCGAGACTCCAAGGAGACTTGTCCAGATTCTCTTAAATCTTTCGTGCACAATCTGTCGCGCCTTCTACTCTCTCCCCTTCTTGCTGAACATGCGAGACAGCCGGCTTTTGCGTTTCTCGGGCTCGGGCCTCTTTTGCGTGGGCAAGGATCCCGTGGTAGGAAGCTGGCTGGAGCTGCCCGAGTTGCCAAGAGGAATGGGTCGACGTGCGCCAGCTGGTGGCTGTACAGCACCTCCGTACTTCATCGGATACGCGCCGTCCTCGGGTATAGGTCCTGATGATCCTGGGCCATGCCCGTTCGGTGGATGACCGTTCTGGCCATAGCCATTGGGCGGGTAGTTCTTGTCGATCGAGCTGTTCTCGCTGCTGGGGTCTGTACTGTTCGCCCATGGTCCCGTACTGTCGGAGCCATTCGTCACTCCGGTCGCCATTGTATCCTGTGACTGCTGGTGACCATGGTGTGGAGGATACGGCCGTGGCATATAAGGCTCTGACTGCATGCGAGGCGCGCCAAATGATGCCCTGTTAGGACCCGGCCCGTACCCGTCTGGCCGGCCGCCATAGTATCCTCCTCCGTTGGAATTTGAATATCGATTTGGAGGTGGAGCGCTGTAGCCTATGGATGTGCGGTTGGCAAGTGATCGTCGTTTGGCACTGGGAGCAGTAAACTCACCATATGCGCTGTTCCTCCTTGACTGAGCGAAACTTCCCGGCTCGTTGTAGGATTCGGAGCGCACGTAGTTGGAGCGCCTCTTGTATCCAGAATCGATGGCAGCCTCGAAAGATCGGATTGTATCCAAGGGTCGTTCCAGTCGCGGTCGTGTCGGGTTTGACAAGTCAGGATCAGCTAGGGGAGGGAAATGTCAGTGGTGGGGATTGATGGGTTTGGAATATGTCTGGTAGTCGCCTACTGATGAGATTGCCATTGATGTCCCTGTGTTGCTGGGTACGCAGGGATGACAGCGTGCTCTCCTCCAAAATGGCATTGACTGGCGGGGGATTAGCGAGGAGGTCCGGAGTCGAGGACGGCATGATGAGAGCCATGGGGGCTGGTGGTGAGGTTGGGCAACAGAGGGGGCGGCAGAGAATAATAATCGACGATAGAACTAGCGCGCAGAGCAAGTACTACTGTGAAGAGGAAGAAAAGAGGCTGGGTTACGGGCATGGCATGGCCAGGACATACCTGCAGGCTCCAAATCTCTGAGGGCGGCGTTGGGATTGGCCTTGCTAGTAGATTTCCAGATCTGAGACTGCCGCTCCTTGTCCCTGGGACTCTCAGTGATCTCCTCTTTCGGCCGCGAGCCTCCACTCCGGTCGCTACGAAACGAGAAGCCGCGTGAACGCGCCGACGCGGACGGTGTCTGCGGCGGAGCTGGCGCCTGCTCCATCACCACGGCGGCGGCGGTGGCGGCGGTGGAAGTTGCAAGGGCGGTTTCGGCGCGGGCTGACAGTGCGACTGACTACTGGTAGTACAGTAGTAGTGAGTGTCTGTGGCTGTGGCTGTGGGACCCACGAGACTGAGTGGAGCAGGCGAGTCGTGGGCACGATAAGGTGTGGGCGGGCGGGCGGTATGGAAGATGGTGGTATGTGCGCTGGGCTGGGCTGGGCTGCGGTGGGCCGGGTGTGGGTGGCAGCGGTGCTGGATGGGATGGCAATGCTGAATGCTGTGAATGCTGATGGGGATAGAATCGACGTAGTCTATTGGTGGCTGCGCGGCACCCAACGAGCGACAATTAGTGCTAAATAATGGCAGTCAGAGCAGCAGCAAAGATGGATGAGTGGGTGTCGGAGCGATGATGGTGAGATGGAGATGGAGGCGGGCAAGCACATGTACATGTAAGGTCTAAACAGGTACAGTCAGGTATGTACAACAAGCAACAAGCACCAAGCACCAAGCACATGGGCTGCGCTGCGTACGTACGTCGGTACGTAAGGGTATTCTTGGAGTAGCGCGATTCGTAACAGGTTGTTGCGCTGACTGGCAGTGACTACTACTACCTTACGATGTACTGTACTGTACCTACCTACTGGACTACTGGAGTTGGACTACTGGACTACATACTGGTACTGCTGACGAGGTCTGCTGCTGTTTGACTTTTCACCATTCACCATTCACCATAATGACACCATTTACCATTCCTTGGTCTCTGGTCTCTGTCTCTGATCTCTCTCTCTCTCTCTCACACACACACTGTATGTCCAGTACAGTACGCACGGGTCATCAGTTCTCTTCAGTTCTCTTTATTAGTTCTAGTCATGTTGCTCATCAGCATGAATCGGGAATACCGTAGTTGTAACCAATGATGTCGCCGCTGTCACTGCAACATTCCGTGGACTGCTTGCTGCCTTTGTTCGGCTCTCCGTTCGCGTGGTGGGGTGGCTGGAGCCATGTGCAACCAACCTTGATATTGCCGCCCATTGCCATTGCCATTGTCCTTCTACATCTCGAACGTGTCTGGTTCCAGTGACGCCTCCATATCGACAGCAGAATACGTGTGAGGTACATGTAGCTAGAGATACTTGTCTAGGTAGAGTTCTACAACGGAGGAGACTAGATGAGTGCTTCCTGACCAAGACGGCAATACGATGCTCGATCTCCTCCCGTGCCGCGCGCACATACACATACACTAGAAGTAGAACTATCGTCGTGGCGCAGTTTTTTCCTGCAACTGCAAGACAACAAGCAAGCGTTGAACTCAAAGCCCGGACTCCGCCTTTAACCGATGCAAGCACTTCCTGAGAACTGTCAGGGATCTGCCTCATGATAATCTGCACATTTCTGCCTCATAATAATAAAAATGTACACAAGTCACACTGTCACAACGTGTCGGTGAGTCGGTGACTCGGTGTTGAGTGTCGTGCCACCCTTGCCAAACCGTCGCGTTTCAGAACGCCTACTGAACAAGGGGTCAATGGAAGGGATCATTCACTGTGGCCCTTGGCCCGTCCCTCCTCGAGCTGTGATGTGATCACCTTGACTCCTACGACCTTACCTCCTACGAGGCAAGTCAAAGCGATCACGGACGGTGCTCTAGTTGATAGTGCAGACTCACTCGTTACCAAAAGTCGATACTGTCGACTGTATCACTGGATACAGTAAACACTCGAAATTCGACAACAGTGTTTTGCTACATGACTCTCTACTTCCTACCTCTACAGTATTCATTAGCATCCTGAGAGGCTGAGACGGGCTCCAGCCCTCATCGTCGGCAACTGCAGCATCACATGGTTCACCGTTGATTAATATTAGCTACAGCCTACAGTACAAAAGTAGTGCTGTCGTCCTCGTGCACCCGCGCAGGCGCACCGCCACCCACAGGGATCCTGATTAAGTTGCATATGCATCCACCGCCACAGCATTTATTGTTCCCATCAGCCAGTTCAGCACCATCATTGGACCTTGCTCCGTGATGATGATGATGATAACGAAGAAGACCCATCAGGATGTTCTCGAAGCCTCACCTCCACGGTCTGGCGTAAGAATCCTTTCGGCTGGTGCAGTGGCACTCCACCTCGCTCGCTCCGTAGTTCTATTATGTAGTCCGGAAAACACCAAAAACTCCGCCCTCCACGCCCTCAACAGCGCCATTCACCACCACCACTATAACCCTCCCTCTCAACCCACACCTCCTCTCTCCTCCCCTCCTCTCTTCCTCCCCCATCACTATTCCCCCCCACCAACACCCAACTCCTCCGTCCTCACCAACCCCCCAGGCAAAACATAAACCACATCCCTCCGCCTCCCATTGCGATCCCTCGTAGTCTCCCACTGACTCACATCAAGCTGATACCCAAACACCAACCCGCATCTCACACACGTCGCCGGATAGCGTTTCTCAAACCCATCATCCAGATTCAAAATCACAGCCTTGTCTTCTTCGACTGTGACGCCGGGATGGAGAATAATGCTGGAATGATGATGATGATAATGCTGGGCCGCAAGTGGTGGTGTTGTCTTCGTCATCATGATGTTCTCCTTATCCTTCTCCTTCTCTGCTGCTTCTTCTCCGGAACTACTACTATTACTCAACATAATAATCTTGCAGATCGAAGAGCCGTCACTTTCGCGTTTAGGAAAGTCTGAGAGGGGACTGGTGCTTGCTAGAAGGACTGCTGTGCAGATGCAGTGGTACGTCGAAATGGTGGTAGACATGATTGTGAGGCTTCTTTTGGTGTTTTGTTCTCACATGCATTGACGTTGGGTCGAGTGAAATCTTTTTTTTCAAAGGGCCTGTGTGATGCATGTTCCTTACCTAGAAGAGATACCTTACATGTATTTAAGGTATTTACTTCTACTGGAGTCTTGGCGGTCGTATCTGCAGATGCTCAAAGCAGCAAAAGAATTAAATAGAAACAAAAACACATTGGCGACTTCTACTTCTTCATTATCATGCTCTCGTAATACTTGTATGAAGGTGACATCTTGTCTCCTGATACAACGAACGCTAGCAATGCTGCCTGTGACTCCCACGTCCCGTCAATCTCGACAACAACCTGCTGAATTCATTGCCGAGCATCGAAACGCAGATCAACATGCTCTAAATCATGCCGAAGACCAATTACATGGTACAAGAACGCCGTCCAACCCACGAAATCGAACCGATTTCCATCAAAGCCCGGCCGGCGAACGCCTTGAGCGGGAATATGCCAAGTAAGTCGACGCTGTGGTAGCCCTAAAGGCATAAAGATATCTGCAAGATCGAATGAAGCTTTGTGGTCTTCTGGACGCTCCTAGTCCTTCCATCTATTCAGGAACTTCTGCATATCCCCCGACGGCCCTGCCTGGGGTGCCGCCTGTGCTCATGTCAGGAATGTCCTGGCAACATATAACTAAAGTGCCACTTACTGTATTTTCCATGCTGCTTACGGAGAAAGTCTGTGTTTGTGTCATAGTCGTCTGTACTGTGGGCTTTGGTAACCACGTGGTGGCTATCGAGACACTGCTCGTGGGATACTTGGGTACAAAATTCTTGGCTGTGATCTTGGTCGGAGGGACGCCTTGCATCGGTGCGTACTTTGTGAGTCCACTTTGGTCTGCATACGCAACATCATACATGTCGCCGCCTGCAGCTGCGGCAGGAGCTGCAGCCGCTGCGTCGTTTGCGACGTTGTTAATCGTGTCCGGTCCATCTGTGCCAGTCACTGCTTGTGCACCAGTGACAGCATTCGCTGCTGTGGTTCCCGTAAGTCCTGTTATGCTGAATCGTCCTGAGAAATTGGTAACTGTGCCGCCCTCCTTTGCTGTCGATATCATCTTCAAATAAAATCCATTCTTGAGCGTGCCAGCTATGTTGGCTGGTACTGTGCCCTGTGCTGTGGTTCCTTGTGCATGACTCCCCTTAGGGGACAGCGATAGAAGCCCCGCCTACAGATTAGCAATCAGCATGATTTTATGAGCTGCTCTGCATGCAAGCAAAGCACTCTTGCCGCCCCTTCGTCTTAGAATTTCCAGCCCCAATTCATCCTTCAAGGCCATTCCAGCTTACGGCAGCACATACCGAAGAAGCATCAGTGTCCCCTCCAACCATGAGCTGGAGCGTATACGTGCTCAAGTCACTTATTTTCGGCGCATCTCCAGACTCTTCCCACTCAACCGTCAACGTCCCAGCTGGTATTGAAGCGCCAGGAGCGGGCGCTGTGAATTTGACGTCTGCCAGCGCTGTCGTTGCAAGGGTGGCAAGCACAGGGAGAAGAGTGGAAGAACGCATCGTGAGCGGAGAGCGTGGTGGACGCCGCAAGCAGTGTGTCAGGCGTGTGTCGGTTGTTTTGCGGCTGGGTGATTGATATGTTCGGGCGAAGGTGGACCACTCTGGTGCTGTTGGATCCAGAGGGGCAAGCAGATTCTTATGAACGAGTGTTTCTGTTGTTGGCGTCGCTGTACGAAAGAAGTCACAGGTCGTACACAGCAAGAGCTAAGAGCGCGCGTTCCTGACAAGGATATCGGCGTTCTCCGGTACTTTCTTTCATGTGCAAAACCAAGGTACATGTAGGGAAGGCAATAGTTCGAGATTTTCGACGTAAGACGTACATGTAAGCAACCCGATATATTCGGAAGTGACATAAGTTCAGGAGGCAGGGGAATCAATCGTTCACGAGAACGCTTCAAACTCCATCGCTCAAATTCAAGACCAGCTCAAATTCCATGCTTGGCCAATAAATCGCCATGCCATCACTTCAAAGTCAAGAAAACACCAATCTACGAACGACTTCCCCAACCACTTCCTCGCTCGCTGTGCCGCTCGCTGTGCCGCTCGCTGTGCCGCTCGCTGTGCCGCTCGCCTCGCCTTCACCCGTTTCCTGGGGATTAGGGTAGTAAAATGCCCCAACTGCGATCAGTGCATACACCATGACACAAAGCGCGCCCTCAAGGTAGTCGGACTTTTCATCCCTAAGGAAATTTCCGACCACGATGACAGCCAGGATGAGCACTATAGCATCGAAGATCTCAAAGTTCAAGCTCATATCGCTACCGATACCCCACCCAACAAGAACCACAAGTGGGGCATTCAGCAGTGCCGTTTGGATACTTGCACCCAGAACGTGGCTCAGAGCAAAGTTCATCTGATTGTCGTATGCTTCGTCGATAGCCGTGATATGCTCGGCTGCCTTCTCCACCAAGGGCACTAGGATCAGGCCGACAAAGGCGTCAGACACTCCTCTTTCCACAATGTAATGGATTTCTTTGACCAGGAACACAGCCATGAAGCTGACGAACATTAGAGCGATCAAGAGAGCGATGATGCTCTCGGTCAAGGTAAGCTTCGGTTTGGCGAGATCCCTGTGCCTATCGTGATCACGCGCCTCGTCCGCTTCCAGAATGTCTTCGTACAAGCCGTGGTGACTGCGTGCTTGAAACCACACGTAGATGCAAAAGGCAATGAGTAGAATGATGGCCGCCGCCCGCGAAAGTCTGGCCGTGTTTGTCAGGATCTCGTTCGTGATCTCAGGGCGGGCTCCGATGAGCGAGGAGTAGTAAATTGTTGGTATGACGAGGCCCATTGCAGCGACGAGCATCAGATTGGAACCCACTTCGGAGATGGCTTCATGGAACGTCTGCTGAGGATGAAATATACCTCCAACGAAAAAGCAGAGACCTGAAAACCGTTAGTCAAAAAGTGGGCTTCACCATCATGCATTCTTTAGTCAACTTACCAAGACACATCAACAAGTTGGCCAGGATCGATCCGAGAATGGCAGCTCGAATGACAGGCACATTTGGGTTGGCTGCACCCGCCGCCACCGAGTCTCTGCCTTGCACGAGCAAAACCATAAACAGGATGATCTCCACGATACTGCCGAATGTAGTTTCCAGCAGCACGCCAGCCACCTTGGGAATCTTCCTGGCCAATTCCTGACCAGCGAATCCAACCAGATTTGCAGCAGGTATCATGCCAATGTATGAAGTGACAAATATCCATAGAGGTGGGCCGTGAGAGAAGTAAAGCACGAGAGCGGCGATCGTGAATGGCCAGAGCACATTGGTCCACTTACTCGCCGCGCAAGAGCTCGTCCAGATGATTTTCATAAACTTGATAGGGTGGAACCAGCTTCTCCCACTCTCTCCATCAGGTTGTATGCCCTTGGAGACTCTATGCCCAGCATGATTCACTCTGTGGCCATCTGAGTTGTACATGGGCAACTGGCTCTGACCACTTCCACGAGCATCTTTCTCGTTGTGTGAGGCATCGGGTCCAGTGCCCATACCAACTCCAGCAGTCTCATCATTCACCGGGCCAACATGCTTTCGCTTGAATACCTTAGCGCGCTTATTCCAGCTGATGCTATGGCTCAGATGTTGTTCGTGTCTGTGGTATTTCGCGGTCGACTCTTGTCGCTCGGGCTTTGGGCGGCTCGTCATAACGGAGATTCACGTTGGCGCGCGAGCTTGGTGAAGCTTGGGTCGTTGGCACTTGGCAAAGCTAGGAGGGGACGCGTAGGAGGTAGCTTGTTTGCTGTGGTCTCGCGGTACCGTAGAAGAGTCGTCGTCCGCCTGGTAGGGAGAGGATGATCAGGTGGTCGGTGAGGGTGGAATTTTATAGGCCAACCACACCGCGACGCACCGGCATTGATACGCGAACACGGAGGGGGGGAGGTGGCTGAGATGAGCGATATTAAAAGGGTGGCTTATCAGCCGATGTACGCGCGAGATGAAGCAAGTGCTCCAGGATACGTGTAGCTCTGGCCAAAAACAACGGATGGAAAACGAGAGGAGCTGATGGAAGAATGGCAGGCGATGAGAGGATGAGATGGAGCTCCTCCATGCTCTGCGCGATTACATGTACTGAGTACGGGAACATGATGCCTGTGCCTGTTTCTTGTTTGCCAGGTAGTTCTCGTAGGAACGTGGCCGCCGTCACGCCGGCCGATCTTCCTTTAGAGGACAACAACGTTTCAAGATCTGCGAAGCCAATTTCACGCAAGCGCTTCCCTGTCACGATCCTGAGGCGTCGATGGTGGTGTGAGAATACAAGATTCACAGTTGCACCGCCGGCTCTGCTGATGGAACCTACATGTACCTACATACCTATGATGACTCCGAGAAGAGAGGCTGTTTCGTATAGTTCTAGCCAACATGGTGAGGCCCAAGTGAATGCGACGAGACTCTAAGCACCTAAGGTACATAAGGTACAGTAGTTCTAATGCAGCTTCGTGCAAGCGCGCACCTAGCATACATGATGTACTATTCGGTGAGATGTTGTTTTGTTATAAAGTGACCACATCGTGCAGAAGCCCCCCAGAGCTATGGTCATCAAAACAAGGAAGTGCACACTCAACACACTGTGATGTGTTCATCCGTTTGCTGGCATTGGCTTGTCAGCCTACGGTATGCCTGTTTGCGCATCACAACCTAGAACTAAACAACAAAGAATCTCGTGCGCCACCAGCCATGACGACGAGCCACCTCAGGAGCCTGCCCAGCCCTGCCTCCACGAGGTCAAAACAGGACTATGCTTGTCGCACAGTAAGCGAAAGAAATAGTAAGCTCAAGTAAGCACGCTTTTGAAAAGCTTAGGACATCGTTAGGACATCGTTAGGACAACAAGATTGATTGAGAATTGAAGCATTCGTATACTTGGTATTTGCTGCCATCCCTCCATTACAACGCCATCACTCATCAGTCGTACAGTGTATATACATGAGTTGCTGATACAAGTCAAGTAAGACATGCTCCGTTCAACATTTTGCTGACGATCTGCAGCGCTGTTTCCTGCCATCCATATCCTTACTTGAACCCAGAAAGAGACGAAGAAGTTTACATGTGTCATGCGCCGACGTCTATGAGCCGTCGTCTGGCTGCGCAGCACCAAAGGTCGCGTCGCCGCAAAGCTTTGCAATGTACCATCCAGTACCGGGAGCCATGGGATTAGCTGGGCCAGCATCATAGTATCCGAGCAGGCCATTGCCGCAGTTCAGATCGCCAGTGTCCCACGTCACAGGAAATTCCAATCTACACTCGCCGGAACGAATGTCCCACGCAGACGAGGCACACTGCCAAGATGTTGCACAAAGCTGGCAGCATTGCGAAGCATCGGTCGTGTTCGTCTTCCACGTCGCACCAGCTGCTGGGGTGTCGGATAGGTACGAAATGCCGTAGTTGTTGTACTCGCTAATCATCGCGCTCGGTGAGCACTTTGGGTCCAGAGTCACCGTCGCGGTTTGGCCTTTCTGAGTAATGGTCTGGCTTCCACACGTGACAGGCTTGGTTGCCATAGAAGTTGCAACGGCATATGCTCTACCGCCAGTCTTGATGCTGGTCACGGTCGTCTGGGAAAAGGCGGAGTAGTCGTAGAAGGTGGCGGTCCTGTCGGCTGGAAGCCATGTGTAGGTCTGGCCGTACGTGGTGTAGGAAGTGACTGTCATGGTACAGTACGCATCTTGTCGTGGGTTCAGGCCGAGCTGGCGTTTGGGAAAGTTCGAATTACCGTACACGGTAGTTGTCGATAGAGGTACGGAGCTAGACATCGATGGTTAGCCCTCATCCAAGGTAATGTAGTAGTGGCTCGCATATACTCACACAGGACCACTAGCGGCACACGAGGTCGTCGTACTGGTCAAGGTCTGGACTGTGGTCGTGTCCGAGATCGTGGTGATCAGCGTGAAAACTCCCAGGTTCCTAGCCGTGGTGGGAGAGACAGTCACGACCGCAGTGGACCAGTATGTTGCAGTTCTCGTGGGCACGATGACTTGCTTGGTGATGGTCGCACAGGCCGCCTCCTGGGGAAGAGCAGAGCTCAGAGCGGCGAAAAGTGAAAGTAAAGCGAGCGACAGCATGGCTGTGGAGTGAAGGCGGGCTTGTGAAACGAACGTGAGTCCTAACCGGGCGAGGAGGGTTGATATCTGTACGGGTGGAGACCAGATGCGGTTGGCCTTGGCCAGAGGCTGGAAGGCTTTTGAATGTCTTGGGGTCGGGAGGTATGTGAAGTCGGCGCCTTCTTATGTGTCTTGCCTTGCGCCTCTTGTCCACGCGCGGGAAGTCGCAGCTCGGTCCAGTCACAGTCGTTGACGTTGGTGTCCAGAGAAGGCCGATACCTTAAGGCTGTGCTGCGAGGAGTGTGGCCGGGTGGTAGAGCACACGAGGTAGTGGATCGAATTATAGCAGTCAGTCAAGCTTCCAGTTCGGTGCGACTCTGTAACGGATTATCGAAAGCCACTTTTAGAATCGCTTAGATCGAGTGAATGCAGGCACGCCTCTAGCGTGCCGCTTCTCAGGGAAGGTGTGGTGTGGTGTGGCTCGCGAGTGTGCCTGTCAACGCTCCAAACCTCACTCAACCACGCGCCGCCGAGCGTTCGACCACTACCGCCGCTGCTGTTCCTCCTTCCGGACACTGAGTCTGGCGACGGTACGGACATTTGCCTCTCCTTCCCCCTTGGCATCGCCCCTGGGAGCGGCCACCCATGGTGGTCGTGTGAGGCTGACAGCAAGAAATCTATGTGAGACGCTTCGGATCGCTGCATGCGGTGGCTGTAGAAGGTCGCCCTCCTTGCAGCACAGTCCAGCACCACATGAATCAAATCATGCGGTGCTCCTGTCGCATGCCTATTGACAATGGGAAGAATTCTCGCTGTCATCCGTCATGGACGATGTGGTTGGGGCAGGCGGCGGGCGCAATGCGATGCAACTCCAATAAACGCGCATGCAGACGAGAATCCCTCGCACAACGTATTTCTAGCTGCATGTGCGAGCCGCTAGAAGCATTCGATACTTGCAAGCGAACAGTGCAGTGCCTCTGGTCGGTAGAACGACCTGATATTGCCAACGCATGGACTCAGCAAGAAAGCTGAAACGTCAGTACCAGCATCTAAAGGCACAATGGGCGGCAGCCTTCCAAATCGGTATGCAGTGCTGGAATGAGAGATCTCAGGGGCGTCAGATGGCAGACAAAAAATGATTAGAATGCGGAGAACACGCACAGCACGTGCACTCCGATCAATTTGACAGGTTTTAATGGTGGGTCTCTCGATTGCAATACCCACAAACCCCAGAATGGTCCACCTGGTCCGCAGGCTCGGAATGATAAGTGTGTCGATCATCGCATACCTTCCGTACCACTTTCTTTGCCACTTCACAAACGATAATCGTCTTCTTGTCTATACATAGCCAGTCCGATCTTGGAGCCAATACATATGCGAAGACGTCCAAGAATGTGTTACTCTTTGCCACCCTCCCTGTGTGACTGATCTCGACAAGCATACATGTAGGTACGTGGTCCTGCATGATATGTATCTTCGTACAGCCCTGATGATGGGTACGCTAATCGAAAGCGGCGAACGCAAGCTCATAGGCCAGTCCTAATGTCAAACGCGCATGCTGCAACATGTGGTCGAAGTCGAGATAGTCAATTTTGTCTTCTGTGGTATGAATTTTCTTGTCCGAGTATTGGAAGTCCGACTCAATCACAAAGGCAGACGGATAACCAGCTTTGCTGGCAGATGCATGATCCGAGCAAGCATAACCGCACTTGGTCTCAACGTACGGGATCGTGCAGTACGTTGAGACCACCTTCTTGATGAATTCCGTGAGAGCAGGATCGACGAAGTCGGTTATCACGCCGACCGATTCAGGCTCACCTGCCTCTTTGGTGCCATGAGTATATCCCGTCATGTCTTGCTGTAACATTGCCTTGACATCTCGACCCTGCTTCTCGTATGCATTGAAGATCGCTTGCGAACCAAGCAACCCACCTTCTTCGGCGCTGTACCAATGGAACTCCAAGGTATTCTGGGCTCTACCATGCGCGATATCGTCGTCCTGCAAGATCACGCGAAGTGCCTCTAGGATGGTGACAGTCCCGCTACCGTCGTCGTCGGCTGGGAACTGTTAGCAATGGACATGTTACCATGACTCACCATGTGTCTCTCACGACGGGTTATGCCTATGAGACTTACCTCCAGGCGCTCCCAGAATAGATGGTAGGAACAAATTGATGCTGTCCTGATGCGCTCCAATCACCACCGTCTTGTCGCTTTTTCCCGGCAGTGTGGCGATGATGCTGTTCTGTCCCCAAGGATGTTTGAAGTACTGAACGATGCCGACAGGCCCTGCGTTATTGAGAGTCTGGTTGACCTGATCAAACAGCCACTCCGAAGATTGTCTGCCGTAGTCGCTCTTATAGTATCGAGTGTGAAAGCTGGTAAAGGTTTCGAGATGCTTGCGCATGTTTTTCTGATCCAAGCTCTTGAGCAGCTCTGAGACCGTCTCGTTTTGAGCAGGTTTCTTAGGATAGGTGACCTTGGTCTTGCTCGTAAAGGTCGATACACCCTCATCCTGATGATCCGTGACATCGAAGAAGCGAATGCCATCACGTCTGAGCGCCCACTTCTCGTCCTCGGAAACCCATCTTCGATCGGATGGCGAGAGCTCGATCAGGTACTTCTCGCCACTGGTGAATGGCGTCTGCTGCAGGATGCCAGTGTAGAGGTCGCTAAAGGTAGGAATGGAGACAGCCGAGGCAGACGATGCTGCTAGAACTACCGATGAGAGCTTCATATTGGTAGTGAGCGGTCGTGAAGGAAGTCCCGCTGGTGGAGCTCAATTGCCTGGTGATAGTCTGGTTGCCTGGCGCTCACGGTAATGGGATGATGAAGCGTATCGCGTCTTGCACCTCAAGGTACATGCACTATAGTAGTAACTTACATGTAGGTACGTACCTATGTTGGTACAAGTACATGTAACCTGGAAGGGCACATGTGTGCGATCGCCCGGCTGTCGTCATCACAACGCGAAGAGGGACACAAGGTTCTACTGACACCTTAGGCATCAGCCGGAGACCATACCGATACCCTTCGTGCCTGAGGCGGAAAAGCCAGCGACAACGGAGACGTGCTGAGATCCGCTGTCGGCATTCCTTGATTCTAATTTGATTCAGGCACACTCAGGATTCCCGCGCCCCGCTATTTTTGCGATCCACCTTCGGCTCTGTGGCCAATCAACTCTCACTGTATGAGTATGACCCCACGCCGATGTCGCCGCTAGGAATCCCCCAGTAAGTAGGTATAAACTTCCATTGAGAAGACTGGTCGTTAGACTGGGTGTGGCAGTTCGACGTACACTTGTCTTCCTTCCCTTTTCTCCTGCTGTCTTACCCAGCTGCTTCGTTTCTCATCTCCACAACGACAATCTAGACCTCCTTGCCAGCACACCTCGAACTTGTGGCGTGCCATCCATATCTCTCCATCACACACTCCAAATAAAGGATCCCCCAACACAATGCCTGGTGTTGTGCAAGGGCCGTCGACCCTTTACGACAAGGTCTTCGAGCAGCATATTGTACGTCGGTCGTCGTGGTGGTGGCGGCGGTGGCGGTGGCAGCGGCGGTGTGGTCTGTGGGGAGATGTATGTGATGTCTAACGGGCGTCTGCAGGTCGACGAGAAGCCGGACGGAACAGTCCTCCTGTACATTGACCGCCACTTGGTACACGAAGTCACATCTCCTCAGGCTTTCGAAGGCCTGAAGAATGCTGGCCGCAAAGTGCGAAGACCAGACAATACCCTCGCCACGACAGATCATAACGTCCCAACGACGACGCGGAAAAACTTCAAAAACATCAGCGACTTCGTTAAAGAGGATGACAGCAGGTTACAATGCGAGACTCTGGAGCAGAACGTCAAGGACTTCAACCTCACCTACTTCGGCCTCGGCGACAAGAGACAGGGTATCGTGCACGTAATCGGACCGGAGCAAGGCTTCACCCTCCCTGGAACCACAGTCGTCTGTGGTGACTCACATACCAGCACACATGGAGCATTTGGCGGCCTTGCGTTCGGTATCGGTACCAGTGAGGTGGAGCATGTCTTGGCCACTCAGACACTCATGACGAAGCGGAGTAAAAACATGAAGGTGGAAGTGAATGGAGAGCTCGCACCAGGAGTCAGTAGCAAGGATATTGTCCTACACGTCATCGGCATCATTGGCACAGCTGGTGGTACTGGGCATGTTATGGAATTCTGCGGATCTGCCATTCGCAGCCTCAGCATGGAAGCAAGAATGAGCATGTGTAACATGTCTATCGAGGGCGGGGCTCGTGCAGGCATGGTCGCTCCAGATCAGACCACATACGATTACGTAAAGGGCAGACCGTTAGCACCCAAGTATGATTCGCCGGAGTGGAAAAAGGCTCTCAAGAATTGGGAAGGCCTCAAGAGTGACCCAGGCGCGAAGTGGGACGCTGAAGTCATTATCGATGCGAAGGATATCGCACCGACTGTGTCGTGGGGCACTTCGCCTCAAGACGTGGTCCCCATCACTGGCAAAGTTCCCGGTCCTGAAGACTTCGAGGACAAGGACAAGAAGATGGCGTGCGAGCGATCTCTCAAGTATATGGGTCTTACGGCGGGAACACCCATGACCGAGATCTCGATCGACAAGGTCTTCATCGGATCTTGCACCAATTCTCGAATTGAAGATCTTCGGATCGCAGCACACATTGTCAAGGGCAAGAAGATCGCACCAAACCTCAAAAGAGCGATGATTGTGCCAGGGTCCGGGCTTGTTAAGCAAAAAGCAGAATCCGAAGGCCTTGACAAGATCTTCATGGATGCTGGCTTTGAGTGGCGGGAAGCTGGTTGCTCCATGTGCTTAGGCATGAATCCGGATATCCTCTCTCCAGGAGAGCGATGTGCAAGCACCAGTAATCGTAACTTTGAAGGTAGACAGGGCGCGGGTGGTAGGACACACCTGATGTCGCCCGCTATGGCTGCCGCAGCCGCCCTTGCCGGCAAGCTTGCTGACGTTCGACACCTTGAAGGCTATGAGCAGGCAATGCCAAAGGCCAAGATCGCACCCACAAATATTGAGCCTTACACAGAAGACCCGGAGTCTGACGCTGACCTCGACAAGATCCTCGACCTACCACAAGATCAGGACATCACAGTGTCACCCAGCGATGCACAAAAGTCTGCTTCCGGATCTCCCGGTATGCCACCATTCAAGCAGCTCAAGGGTATCGCTGCTCCCATGGATCGCAGTAATGTGGATACGGACGCCATCATTCCCAAACAGTTCCTGAAGACTATCAAGCGCGCTGGTCTTTCCGTCGGTCTGTTCCACGCTTGGCGCTTCAACGCGGATGGCTCACTCAACAGGGACTTCGTCCTTAACCAGGAGCCCTATACCAAGTCCAAGATTCTGATCGTCAGTGGGCCCAACTTTGGATGTGGATCCTCGAGGGAACACGCACCATGGGCGTTGCTGGATTTCGGCATCAAATGTATCATTGCCAGCTCCTTTGGGGACATTTTCTTCAACAATACTTTCAAGAACGGCATGTTGCCACTAAGGATTACCGACCAGAAGATATTGCAGCAGCTCATGGAGGAGGCCTCCGCAGGCAAAGAGCTTGAGGTTGATCTTGAGAACAATGTGATTAAGGATGCCGATGGAAAAACGATTACGAGCTTCGAGGTGGAAGAGTTCAGGAGACACTGCCTGATCAACGGACTTGATGATATTGGCCTCACCATGCAGGACGATGACAAGATTACGAAATTCGAGAAGAGGCGCTCGGAAGAGACTCCTTGGTTGGACGGGTCTGGGTACTTGGCCAAGCACAGGACCGGACCAGTGAAGGTCGAAGCCGTACCGGTGCCCAAGACGAATCGTGGCGAGGAGAAGACTGAGCCGCTCGAGTGGTAGATCACTCGCGGTTAAGATATGTTTCACTATTACTTGGCGACGAATTGATGACCTTTTAGCGAGATCCAAATGAAATGAAAAAGCGAACCAAGACCCCATTTGCGCACTTTGTGTTCGTTCTCCTTGCTCATCTCCATGTGTATATCTCATCACTTATCAAGACAAACCAGCAAAGTTCTTCCTCTCATGCTCCATAATCGCATCAACCTTAGCAGCACTCGCACTCGCAGGATCAAAAGTATACCCCACCCACTCCTTCGCCAACCTCCTCGCCAATTCCAACCCAATGACTCTCTCTCCCATACACAACACTTGAGCATCATTACTCAAAACCGCCCTCTCGACACTAAAACTATCATGTGCAGTCACCGCTCTCACCCCAGGGACCTTATTCGCGCTAATAGCGACTCCCAGCCCCGTCCCACAAATCAGCAACGCGCGGTCTGCTGCACCCGAAGTAATCAGTTTCGCGGCATCGACGGCTGGGTGAGGGTAGGCGGTTTTGTCGGCCGAGGTCTCGACTCCGACGTCGATGACTTGGGCTACTCGTGGATCTGCTTCGAGGTCGGCCTTGATTTTGTTCTTGTAGTTGCAGCCTGCTTCGTCGGCGCCCATTGCTATGCGGAGTCCTTGAGACATTTTGTGAGAGTGGACGGGTGTCTTGTACTCGTTTCGGTGGCAGGCGATCTTTGGTTTTTATTGTTTGTTTGGTAATCTCTTCTGGCTTTCTCCCGGGGATAGGACTGTCTTCGAGGTACGTCCTCTGTAATGATCTTACTACTAATGTCTTAGGAGTCTTCTGGGCTTGCCTAGTGTGGTCGGAGTCTTGTAGTTCCAAATCCAAAGTCGTCGATGGATTGTGATTGACGGCGAAAGGAGGCTAAGTGAACAGTTGATACCCAGGCAGATCTTTATACGTTTCTTGGACGCCATGGCCGGCATATGGTACGGCCAACGAGAGCTTGAGTGTGTCTCGACGTGACTTGGTTACAACTTACGGGTGATCTCATGCCGTGCACCTTTGGCCGAGGGGAAAGAAGGCGGGATGCCATATCGGGTAAATCGTGTGTGAAGGAAACCTCCACTCCACTTCCCCTCATCTTCCCCAGACCATGCCACAATCCCAGTTCAACACTACAATAAGGTATCGCCGCCGCCTCAGGTCTATGATGAATCTCTTCACGCCCACAAGGCATCACTCCTCCAGTCATATAAGACCATTACCATGCCCGTGGTTCGTTCAGTACCTACGGGAGTGTTATATCCTTCCATGCCGAGAGCGTGCTTGGGGAGCGAGAGTGGCAAGTCAGGAAATCATGCTGTCAATGTTGGAAGTGCAAGCTCAGTAGTCGCGCATAGCAGTCTCATTGCGTCTATTCTATTCGCAAGAGATCAATGTCGCCTATTCCTCCTCTTCATCATCTTCGTCATCTTCCTCCATGCCTTCCGCAGCCTCCACTTCAAAAGTCGGCGCCTGATCCACCCCTACATAACTATCACTCATCAAGAACAATGTCAGCTCATGCTTTCCAGGAGTAGGAAGCACAATTTCCAACTTTGTCTTCAGCTCTCTCACAATCGTGACTCTCTTGATCGCAAGCAGCGTCCTCGTGCTCTCCTCGCCCACTACCAGCCACCAATTCTCGGTCTTCTCAGCCGGGTAGAAAGGTGCATGAACCTGGAGGTTTGGCTCTTCATCTTCTTCAAGCTGCCGTGTAACCGAAATGTTTACATATGAAGGCTGTCCAGATGCCACATTCTCTGGATCTGCGAGCTCAAATTCCAGCTCCACGTTGGGATAACGCTCGTTGATGAAGCGTGCAGCATCTGCGAGCTCAGAGTTATTGAAACCAAGACCAGCCATAAGCTTGGCGTGGTCGGGGTTCTCATCAGGATCCATGGCATCTTGAAACTCGACAACATCCTTGATGTTGAAGTTTTTACAGACTTCGATCTTGTCGTCCTCGAAGTGTGGGATCTGTTTGAGTGGTGAGTCGCGATCCCACATAGCTTGTACGACCATTTGACTGATTTCCATGGCGTTCATGGCATTGAGATGTCCTTCTGATGAGAGCACATCAACACAGGCGCTCAGGATGCTCAGCACCTTACGTAGAATGATCTCTTGATCCTTTGCCAGATCTGCTGGCAGCTGCATACGAGAGAAATGTGCTTGCAGAAGAAGGAAGGACTTGAAGTGAGGCGACTCAAAATTGACTTCGCCGAGCTTGACGGGGACGCGATCGTATATGCGCTCCAGAATGTGCTCCTCGTGTCTGCGGATCTGTATGTCTTCGAACTCCGTTGCGGCAGTCACAATTTCCAGGATTCCCTTGAGTTTCGTGCCACGCTTCAGGGAGAGTAGCAACGTCTGCATCGTGATGAAAGAAATGTTGTAGTATGCTGCGATCATGGCTGCGTTGAGTGGCGTGATCGTATCCTCATCTTCGTCGATCTCGATGATCTTGGCGTCCGACAAGTCCTTTAGTGTCTGCTCAACTTGCTCAGACAGATACGCGCTGAGACCATCGTGTGAGGTGTCCGTAAGGCCATAGAAGCTGGGATTCGCAAGTAGTCTTCTGTAGAGATAAGTGTATGTTGTCCAGTCCACAGCATCCTGAGTACTTTCGATGGTCTTGGTGCTAATCTCCGTCACGAATGCATCGTGCAGATACGACAGTAGTTGACTTTCGATTGGCAGAGCCTCGCCCAAGAACTTCTTGTAGTATGCTCGTTTCGTGTCTGGACACATGAGAACACCACGCGCGTCCTTGTCCTCGCCTGGTCGACCAGCTTTGCCGAACATTTGTAGAACTTCCGCAATGGAATAATCGATGTAGCGATGTTCACGGCCCTCGAAGAACTGCGTTCCCATGACAATGACCAAATGTGCTGCAGGCTGGATTTCCCAGCAGCAGTCTCGCGCGACGACCAGGATTTGCACGGCGCCTTGCTGGAACAACGACGTGGTAATTCGCTTGTCGGAATCGCTCAATGCCTCGTGGTAGTATGCGATACCGTGCGATAGTGACTCGGCCAATGTCTTTTCCTTGACCTTCGTCAGAATTGGTGCAAGCTGCTCGGCTTCAGTCCGTAAAAAGCGGTCTTCGCTGTCAGCTGCCACACATGCGGCCAGCAGGTCCTGTGCTGTGGCTCGGACTTGCTTCCTGCTTGGTACGAAAACCATGGCTGGCCTCTCTGGAGCATACTGTAGGATAGCCTGGTAAGCGGGCTTGACCATCGCCAACATGAGCGATGGGAAATGGGGAATGTTGAAAGTCTGCAAGTGCAGATTCAGTGGCAAAGGCCGGTTATTGGGGCTGAAGTTGAATATTGTGCGCTTGCTGCAACCAATCCACTCGCCAATGTCCTTTGCGTTGGAAAGCGAGACGCTCAGCCCGATCGTACGAAGGTTATTCTCGAGCTGGACTTTGATTGCTTGGGTCCGTGAAATGACAGCTTCGTAGGTGTAACCGCCGTGACCACCTAGCATGTGCAGATCGTCTGCAACGACGAGTTCAACATTCTGGACGTTCTTTCTGCGCTGCCACTGGCGCGACATCATATCCCACTGCACTGGAGTGGCGAGGATCAGGTCGCCCTCGGCCAAGAGCTTAAGGTCAGCAGTGGTCTCGCCAGTGAGCTTAACTATAGTCTTGCCGCCTGACAAAGATCCGAGAGTCTTCTTCCATGCCTCATACCGGGCATCAACTTGCTGTTGGAATGGTGCAATGTATACTGCTTTGCCGCCTTCGGCTTTTGTGAAGTGCCGTAGCAGCGCGAACTCGGCGCATATGGTCTTGCCGCTACCTGTCGGTGCACCGATGAAGACGTTCTCGTCCGAGCGAAAGAGCGCATCAAAGGTCTGCGTTTGAATTTTGTTGAATTGCGCCAGTCCGGAGTACAAGTTGATGAACTCGTCTCTCTTCAGCTGCTCCACAGTGAGGGGTTGCATGTCCAAAAGCTGGGTGTGGGCCGGGAACTTTTCAGGAAGCGCCAGCTTTTGGAACGATAGTGTGAGCTTGCTCTCAGCATGCATCCATCGGTCACTGACCACTGAGATGAAGTAATTAGGCGGCATCGGCTCTGTTATCGGCACAGTGAACTCGACAAGATGCTCGTTCATTTCAGCCTCTGCATAGTCCTTTCGGAGCAGAAACTGATCGTGGAACAAGATTTCTTCGCCATCACAGTCCTCGACAATGATCCACCAATTCTCAGCACGACCGTGAATGGTGTCATCCCATTGAAACTTAGGTGTGATGGTCAATTCAACACGAAGCATGCTGCGTGTGATGGGCTGACATTGTGCCTGGATTTCTAGTCTGGGAAACTTAGCCACCAGGTTGCAGACCTGTCGCCCCTGTTTAGGCATACCCAGAAGCTCACCCATGCGAGGTGGGTCGAGGTCAAAGTAGCTCTGCCAGGGCACGTCCATCCGCTCAGCCTTCTTGATTATGTCCGGCGAGCAGTCCGGGAACTGGCGGAGAGGAGTCATGGTAGGCCACATCCGCTTCTCTGCCATCTTGCACAAATCAAGCGCATCCTTTGCGACCTGTGCCCAGCCCTTCTTGAGCGCGATCTCGAACATAGCGCGGAGAATACGACCAGCTGACTGAGTGACATAGACGAGATCTGCCATGAGCGCGAGCCCTTCGAGCTTCAGTCGACTCACGTACGCCTGTAGAAGAACATTGATCTTGCATTGCGGCTCATCAATGGTCTCCTTGACTGGTATGGGAACTCTTCCGAGCAGTTTCGCCAATTCCAGCTTCTCATCCTGTCGTACAGGGATGTACTTGAATTCATCGCTGAGCGCAAACACTCTGAACAGCTCGATGGGGCTGACGGAGGGCTGGATATGCAGGTTGTAGGTCATCATACTGTTGTGTGTGATGTAGTAATGACTTGCGACACGGCCCAGGTCTTTACTCTGCAGGCGTCCACTCTTTTTATCGTAGGCAATCAGGCTCGCCTTTTCGAGCACCACGGCCGCCGAGTGTATGAGATCGACGCGTTTCTGCTCGAGAATCACATCTTCATCGTAGTCAGCGCCAACTTGATATAGCGCAGGCGAGCGCAGCATGCGAACGAAGAGGTAGGTATAGCTGAGCCATTCCACACCTTCGTCCCGCGTACGCACGTTGCCAAGTACGATCTCAGCGTTCAGATTGTCTGCCAGCTTTGAAACGAATTGCGATTCAATCGGCAATTGCTGATTAAGAAGTGACAGATAATACTGTATCTCGGCCTGTGTCGTGATAATGATACCCTCGCCATATGTATCGTATTGTGGACGACCAGCACGACCCAGCATTTGCAGGACATCTTGAGGGCTCAGCTCAACCCAAGAACCCTTTTCAGGAGAGTAAATTTGTGTGCCCTTAATGATGACGGTGTGAGCAGGTAAGTTGACACCCCAAGCCAGCGTAGCAGTACACACAAGTACTTGAATGGCACCGTCGGCGAACAGATCTTCCACTGAAGTTCTGTCTGCCCGTGACATTCCAGCATGATGTATACCGAACCCATAAGGCAAAACGTCCTTCAGTTCTGCGTTTTGGCACGATTCGGCTTCGGAACGTAAGATTTCGCGCGATGCGGCATCCGAGCGCAGAATCTGGCCGATCGTGTCAAGCTCGAGCGCCTTGTCACGAATGTACTTGGCAGTCTTTGCAGTCTCTTTGCGCGAGTGAACGAAGATGAGCATCTGGTTCTTGTTCTGACCGACTTGCTCAAGCACTTTGGTGTAGCAAACATCGTTCATGGTCTTGAGCTGCTTGATAGCCTTCTTCTCAGTCACGCCAATAAACTCCTGCTTGAGAGGACAGGGCCTGAATGTACCATCGAAATGGAACAGATCCTTTGATACATCGACTCTGAGGAAAGATGCAACGTCGCGGTAATTAGGAAGCGTCGCCGACAGACCGACGATGCGGACTGGGTCGCCTGTCTGTTCTGTTCGTCGAATCGTCCGAGCGACGATACTCTCCAGAACTGGACCACGGTCGTCGTGTAGCAAATGGATCTCGTCAATACAGATCAAGCGCACTAAGTTTGTGTAGCTCGTGTCTGTGGCCTTCCGTGTGATGACATCCCATTTCTCAGGCGTCGTGACAATGACATTGGTCTCAGCAATCTGCTGCTTTGTAAGTTGACGATCACCCGTGAGCTCAGCTACCCTGATGCCATAGGATTCAAGTCGCTTGCCAAAGTTGCCGACTTGCTCTTGCACTAAAGCCTTCAGAGGCGCGATATAAACAATCTTGAATTCCTCCAGGTTGATGCGACCAGTCGAAGGATCCCGGTGCTTGCCAATTTCGCGAAGCATAGCAAGCATGGCAACGTTAGTCTTTCCAGAGCCGGTCGGAGCACAAATAAGCATGTTGCCATCGTCGAGGAATGCAGAATCGTGACATTCAGTTTGAATGCGATTCAGCGATGGATTCGAGCCGAAGCCAGCTCTCGCCCATGCAGGGAGCTCTTCCAGCTTGATGAGAGGTCGCTCACCTGGGACCTGTTTCCGCTTGGGTGCCGGGACATGTATCTCCTCATAGCCTTTGAACGCACGCTTCGTGGAACCTTGAGGCAGTCGTACGTTCTGGTTTGTCATCAAGTGGTTACCCTGATCGAACTTGAGATCTTCCAGATTCAGTGTCTTTCGGGGTTGCATGCCACCGACCAGGCCATCCTTCTTGATGTCCTCGTCGTCCTTGACCTCAAGCTTCGCATCAAGCTGCATCGGATCGAGTTTCACCTGTATCTTTGGCTTACCCGTCGCCTCGTCACGCCCGCGCAGCTCTTTGAGAATACTAGCATGACCAGCATTAACCATCTCCTTCTCCACGATGACGCGCGACTCCTCGTCTTCAGCAACTCGTCGCCATCTTGTGACCCAAACGACCTTGTCTCTGTTCTTCACAAGCTTACCCACAAGCTCGTGATGATCATAGTCAAACAGCTCCATGAGATCGTTCTCGACTTGTCCCAATGGCTTTTCCTCGCCTGCCTCGTCTGTCCCAGACATGATAGCCTCGGCCTCTCGCGTCTTCTCTGCTTGTATATGTGCATCGTCATATATATCACCAATATGTCGCTGCAACCAGTATGCATCAATCTCGTGCGCAGCGACAAAATTGGGGTCATTTTCTTCCTTGCCTGTCCGCCTAGGTCGATTCTCAATGACCATGCCATCGTCGTCCTCCTCGTTGCCGTCATCTGCATCAGGTGGCGGACCAGCGCCATCATCTGCAGCATCTTCAGCACCCATAGCCAGCTCGTCTTCTGACTCCTCGTTCTCCTCCCGGACCTCGAATGTCTGATTGGCGTCTTCGTCCTCACTTTCGTCACCAAAGTCAACTGCAACACCCTGCTGCTCGTCCATGTCGGCTTCATCGGCGTTGGCTCCACCCATTTCTTGATCATCATCCTGTGCATCATAATCCGTTATCTTTTTGCCAAGGTTGACCAGCTGATTAAACTCTTTACTCGATAGCGTAATGCCCAGAATATCATCAATTTCCTTCTTCTTATCAAAGTCCTTCATCCCGTCGTCCTTGAGGTATTCGAGAACCGTATCAGTAGCAGAGGCGGTGATGGCCAAGCCATAATCGCCACCCATCTTTTGCGCAACATTCGAGGATATGAGATCGTATACGTCTTTCGTTGCGGCCGTTCGAGGTCGATATCGCAGACCTTCAATGTTCATATCCTGGGCGCTCAAGATGCCCGCCTGTCGAGAACTTTGCACAGGTTCTGTCCTCTTCCTCTTTTTTGCGCCTTCGTTGGTGGCAGCAGAGACTGGAGCTCTTTCCCTTGCCGTCCTCGAGCCCATCTCTCCCAGCTTGATCTTCCCTGCCAGTGACTCCGGATCGCCAGTCGCATCGTCGCCTCGGCGCGAGACAAATCGTCTGTCGGCTTGGAGGACCAGATTGGACATGGCCGCATATTTATACTGGCCCAGGTTGTCCGGGTCGCCCTTTCCTGGTTTCGACATGGCGGCGGTATGGGCGCACGAGCGCTGCGCTGGTATGGAGGTTGATGGATGTTGTGGAGCTCGAGTGAGCTGACACGCGACAAAAACACGAGTGTGAGGGATGTTTTCGAGCAGAAGAGGCGACGCACCATAGAACTACCTTAGTCATGCTTCCCGCGCCCGAAACTCTATCTGAATCATGCGGCTTGGCGGAAACACAAGGCGGAAGTGGGCTTCTACCGTACCTCTTTAGGCAGTGAACAATCTCGCATACTGAAGCCACTTCCAAGACCCATGATGCCCAATCCGCAAACGATAAAACAGCCAGAACCTCAAGATCTATGGCTGTTTGGTTATGGCAGTCTTATATGGAAACCACCGCCACACTACGGTAGGCTGTCATCACTTACCATACCTAGACCGTAAATGCTGAAGCTTATCGTGTTCCACAAGACCTACGCCTCCCAGGCTACATAGAAGGCTACGTGCGACGTTTCTGGCAGGTACGAACAATAAGCCAAACGTCCAGTATACGCGTAGATCGACAGCTGAGTGCCGAATCATAGGCTAGGTAGGGTGGCAATCTCGTTGTCCTTAGAGACACAAAACAAAACTCACTGCCAGAATAGTGAAGACCACCGCGGCACTCCAGAAGCCCCAGGCCGCGTCGTCACGCTCATCGACCGCCAGCTCTGGTCAACATTGACAGACGAACATCCTTCTGCTCCACCTCGAGTCTGGGGTGCAGCATACCGGATCCCAGCAGCCAAAGTCCCTGAAGTGACAGAGTACATGAACATACGAGAGATCAACGGCTACAGTATGCAGTATACACCTTTCCAACGACCAGAGGATATGTCTGCTACTTATCAGGACGTCCATGTTCCCACCAGCACTTCAATCGTCGACGGAAAAGGGGCGATCAAGTGTCTGGTGTATATTGGACTACCCGATAATCCGCAGTTTCTGGGTCCCCAGGACCCGCAGGCGTTGGCGGAACATATTGTCAAGTCGAGGGGACCGAGTGGAGAGAATAAGGATTATCTGTATGAACTGGAGGCTGCCTTGAACAGCCTAAGTCCGGAGAGCGAGGATGAGCATATTAGTGATCTTGCAAAGAGGTGTAGGGCGGTTGAGGCGAGGGAGCACGATGAGCAGGTCGATCTGAAAGGGGGTTATTGAGGTATACACTCGAACTCCTGCATACATCTAGAGATACAAGGTAGACTGCCTTTTTGCTTCAGACTGACTTCTGCTTGTCGCGCTCAAGAGTCTTGTAAGCAGCCTCCCTGCATAACTCAATTGTTCAGGTACATGTAAGCTCGAGGAAATTGTTCGGACTTGACGCAATTGCGTGGCGTCGTAGATGTAGACACAATGGGAGCGCACGACTTCCTTCCAGGGGCGCCTGGCAGTGCGGCTAAATTCAGCTGATCGTAATAAATTTGTAAGTATGAAGTACATGCCAAAGCCGTTGCCTCACCGTTCCTACACGATATTCTCAAACGCCGTGCAATGCCTTGTTCTGGTACAATATATTTCGTTCGATCTAGTAATCACACTTTCAGCGCGTCACGCACTGAACTCTACTTCCTCGCAGTCGGCCCAGAGACACCAGCGCCAATAACGCTCGGCAGCTCCTGCGACCCCATCTCCCAAATCGTGCCGATAGCAAAGCTGATGAGGCCAATCATGCCCACAGTGAAGAGTGCAATCAACCAGAACTCCACACTAACATCTTTCTTCTGGCACGCTGGACCACCCCATACTGTAGTCTTCTTGCCAGCAGCGCTTGTGGGCTTCGTACAAAGACATGACCAACAGTCGAGACCTGTCTCGCCACCTGGACCGAGAGAGTCGGCATCGTGATACTTGAGATTGCATTGTCCGTGTCCCGTGCAATTCCTTGTCGCGCTCTCGCATGCGGATTGCGAGGTGAAGCAGGCAGGGAGGATGCCTCGAAGGGGCGTGGTGTTGTTGGACTGAAAGGCCAAAACCGGAGTCTCCTTGGGTGACTGGACGGGATTGATCGTATCCGTGATGCTCATAGGCTCTTCCTGAGCAAACCGCTGCCTCTTATGCAGCAAAGCCTTCTGATTTGGCATTGTGTATGTGCCCCATTGAAACCTGCCTTCGTTGCTGCTAGTAGAACCCACATCTGCAGGCGTGACAAGGGCGGTGATGGCGAAAGTGCCGTCTCTCTCCCAACGTTCCCATGCTGCTAGCAAATCCTCGACTGATCGAGCGATGTAAAAGATGTTCCCTTGGCCTTGGTGGTACTTCTCGTTGGAGCGCAGGTTCTCGAGAACCTCGTCGTCTGATGCCACCCATTCTGGGTTCTCCTGCTTCGCAAGGTCGACGAATAGACCTCTGGTGGCCGCTGAGGCGGGCACTGGGGAAATGCCGAATGATTGTCGTGCGGAGCTTTCGTGGAAGAAGGCTGTTCACGATTAGCTATTCCATCTTTTCCAAGTCGGAGTCTGCAGCATACGTATGCTCTCTGTCACGCCCTCGAGCAATATAAAGGCATTATTTCTCCCAGCATCGGACGTCGCGAACAGAGGTGTCCGCTTGCCAAAATCGTTGATGGCCTCGATGACTTCTTGCCGTAGCAGATCTGTGTGGTGGTAGTCTTCCACTCCCGCTCTTTGGGCCAACACCAGCCGCGCCGTCACTGGCGACAGGTCCTTCCCGCTGTGGCCTGGGGAGGTGGACGTGGACGTGGTGGTGGTGGTGGTGGATAACGATGCGGGATCATAGGTGTAGACGTGTGCTTTGGCTGCTTCAGTCAATCGAGTTGCGCATGCCAGCACCGGCACGAGCAGATGTGTGGCCAGCTTCATCGTTGAGATGACCTGTAATGTTCTGTCTCAGGGTGTTGGTCTGTATGTATCTGTCTGAGCTAGGTAGGTCGCCAAGATGATGCCTGACTTGACTTGACGCCACCGCTGGCCGGTCGAACATACATCACTGCTTGGCCGACTACTAGAACTACGTACACTCGCCTTTGTTCTGGAGACATTCCCTTAACGGCATCAACACTTGACTATCTGTGGGTTTGTTTCTTCTATTCTCCTATGCCATCGCCATCGCCTGTCGACACACTTGTACCTGTAAGGTAAGGTAGAGAAGAAGATGTACCGCCTTCCACGAGCTCTCACTCTCCGCCACCAGCAGCAACAACAACTTGTGGAGAGTGTCTGGAGACACACGACCGCCACCGCTTCGAGGCGCTGCGCATCACGACTCCCGCGAAGCCGCCTCGCCTCGCAGATAGCCTACACGCAGAGTGGCGAAGCAGTGCGGCGCTTCCAGGCGGTTCGCTTCAAGAAACGCGGCTTCGGAAAGAGGCAGCTGGTCACCATCGCCATTTATGGTGTTACTGCCTATATCACCTGGCGCATCCTTTTGAACTACCTCGGCCTCGAGATAGAGCTGTCGGAAGAGCCCAACGAGGAGGTGGAGGACCACGACGGCTATGCTCGTCCCGATTCGACCTTCATCGCTCTGACTTGGCCAACGAAACTCCCTCGCACTTTCTACAGAGCCTCAGATCCTGAATGGCAGGAATTCGTCAGAATCGCCAGAGACAAGGCTCGACATAGCAGAATACAGGATGAGCTGGTGCAGCTGGTGCATAGGGAGTACACCAAGCATCCCGTCGTCGCGAGACATCTGGGAAAGGACCCGAAGATTGCGAAATATTGGCTCGATATATCATTCCCAGATGGTCCGCCGCAAGAGTATGAGAGGAGTGGCATAGAATTTGCGGACACGTACATCGCATGGAGTCAACAACGAATGAGCCCTGAAGATCACTTTCGCATGGTAAGAGCGCTGTGGCCAAAGGCGGTCTTCGATTCCATATACGCGACTGGCAGAGTGCTAGCTGGAGTGAATTATCGGAGAATGAAACAAGCTCTTGGTTGGGAGGGAAAAGATCCGTTCAGCCCAGAGGAGAGAATGAGATATGCCATCGAGATGCACAACAAGCAGCATCAACCCAACGAAAATAGTAGAAAGCAAGTCGGTCAGGGGCAGCTGGAGCCAAATGCAAGTACAGACGCTGTCAGTGGCAGCGGAGTCATTCAGCCTGCCAAGTCCACGAGTGACGAAGCGAAGAAATTGAGATCTTGGATGATCGATGTCCCCAAGCCTTCGGTCGATCTGAAATTGATGGACGTACCTATCGCCATTTCTGTCATGCATAGCACGCTTAGAAAGCAGTGGAACCCCAAGAAAATGGAGCCGCCGCGGGGAACGTTCGTGGTGCATGGGCTGGTCGAGCTCAGAGGCCAACGCGGCAGAATGATGATTGATGTGCAGTCTTGCTATGATCCCAAGGCAGCCAAATACACGATTGTGAATCACAACGTGCGGAGCTTCAAGCTTGTCAAGCAGGGGCCGAGAGGAGGGCCGTAAAGGGAAATCAGGAGGCATTGTTTTCGGTATCTATTTGCAGCGTGTGAGCGTTTGAGCGAAGAGCTTCACAGATGAGCGATACATAGCACTGGGGGCTCTGTTTAAACTGAATCCCCTCTATTCATGTGTATGGAACTGGCTATAGACTTTTTAGACCCCTTTCCATCATCGCACGCCCTTTCGATTGTGGTTCAACGTCCGTGCCAAAGCCTGTTACTGTAGGTTGGGAACATGGCTGCTCGGTTAAACTTCTCCCGCGCCCGGAAGTCCAGTACATAGCAAGTAGGCCAGCTAGACGAACCTGAACTCGAGCGGTCCAGATTCGAACAAGAATTCACTTCACTCGGTAGCGGCCATACTTATTTACTGCTGCCAACTGGTCAAGTGACGGTAGGCAGAGTGGAGGTAGGCACCAGGTGCTCTGTGTCCTATTTTTAATGTTGCACATCGCGTCCTTGGCATATCATGTTGAGTCCGCCGTGTACAGTACACATACATTGTAACCAAGACCGAGAAAGCAAATGTCTACACTTGGCAAGCTTGTCGTAAGCATTATATATCGCAGTCCATGCTAGCCTACCTTAGTGATACCTAGTATACAGGGAGGGTAGTGGAGCCAGAACGAGGCGTGCTCGAGGACAGTCGACATAATAGTAGAATGAGAGTATACCACTTCAGATACAGAGTAGTAATGTAGGTAGAGATAGTTTTGACGAGGACGCGAGGCGGTAGGTTCACGTGCATTCGTGCAACTCGGGAGCACGGCAGGTATGGAAGCGTTCCGTCCCGGTCGAACCATGCCCCGGCCCGGCTCGATCGGCTTAGGTGACCATATGATATGCTAGAACTATACCTAGCCGCTGCCATGACTGCCAGTACCTGTATGTTTGAGGCGGACCATAAACCGGAGACGGCGGAGAGCGTACACGTACGTAATTTCACACTTGGCAGCTCTGTCTTATGTTGTTCTCGTTGCTCATGGCAAAGAATTCGAGGAATGGCCTTTCTTACACCGGCCGTGTGTTGGGCCTCCTGATGCGCATACATTACCTCAGTGTAGTGGCCATCCTTCTTGCTTTTATCGTCGAGTAAGGCAAGACTGACATATTCGCTTTCATGTCGCAGTATATTGGCAATGGTTTTGTTCCAACGCACCATTTGCTTCAGTTCCGAAGTTCCCCCTTCCATTTGCATCCACTATGTACAGTAGTATGTACCGCTGCCTTTGATAGCCGACTCGACATCATACTAGTGCGCTGAGAAGTCTTGCAGTCGTGCTATTCCAACCTTGCGAGCGTTGAAATAGCTGAGGCTACTTCTCGTCCTGGAGAGTGGCGGAACACTGAAACATACGTCCTCTGCGAGGAATCCTGGAGACAATCACCGAGAATCAAGACGTCTGGACCTTACCCAGACGCTTGGAGTGGCATCATGATTTGGCTGTAAGGATCAACATGTAGTACTGATCGCAGAAAGATATAAAAGCCTCTCCCGGAGCTCGTTCGTTGAATGTTCCAGAATACTTCGAACGCAATTGACGAGATCGAACAAAGCTGTTATCTCGAACGCTCATCAACACGATGCCTTCTTTCTTCAATTCCCTCTTCCTCGCTGTCGTGGTCGCAGCGACGACCGCAAATGCTTTTATAGCAAACTGCAACAGCGGCACTGGAGGAGATGGCGGTTGCGAAGCCAACGGCCTTCACACCTACTGCGTAAGTATTGCACACTCCCAAGCTTGCAGATTATCTCGAAACTAACAAGGCTGTTGTTCAAAAGTGCATACCAGAGAATGCGAGGTCGAACAATTATCCTATACCTCGGGACGTCATCACTAGGTCCCGCAACCCGCAAGGTGGTTTGGACTGTTATGTTAATGGCGAGGTCGGGGATGTCTACTGTGCTTAAAGGGGTGGGCGGATATAACGCCGTAGTAGGAGCTGCTGAATGTCATCAATCGAGCACCAGGAAGTAGCTAATGGAAACGTTGAAGGAGCTAAGATTTTGCTCCACCGGGGGCTAGGATCGGCAGGTGTACGTACTGAAGGCAGGGCAGGCCGACGTGCCTTTTGCACAAAGTTTAGGAAATATTGCCCTTTAGACGTATAGCATAATTGGCACCGGCGCCGCATCTAAGACAATCAAGTTGTTTGCGCAAATGGTGATCTGCTGATTATAATCGTGGTACATGCCATGTCTTCGTCCAGAATCGAGCTCTTAAAAGTATTAGTAGCTGTCATCCTCATCATCCTCATCTCCTGCTTGATCCGCCTTTGGCTTGAAGATTTCTCTGCCAATACTCCTTGGCTGGAATCCTTCAATTGTCCCAGCGGTCAGAAACTCTTCAACATCAGCATCCGGTGCCTTTGGAGATCTCGAAACTGTCCTCTTCTCGACGACCGCATCGGCCATTACTTGCTTTGGCCTGAATCCTCCAGTTTTCTCGCCCCTTTCCGCGGCAAGTTCCTCATCATTGGCCACCTTTTCTCGCCACTCGTCCACTCGCGCAGCCCTGTTCGCACGTCTGACCGCGCTATCTTCTTCCGGTGGCCTGTCATCTTGGTGGAGTAAGATGTCTGGCTGCTGTTCGCGCGCTCGCTCCCAAGCAGGAACCTCGCTTAGCTGAGCTTTGATGAAAAGCCCTTTCTTAGCACAATCTTCGGAGCACCAGACTGCCATACCTTTTTTGAGTTTCCACTCTGCGGCTTTACCCATCGTTTTCGAGCGGGGCTGGTTTGCACATAATGTGTAACCACATCGAGCGTCTATCGTCCGTTCTTCGACCAGACTGTCATAATCTGAAGGTTGGAACAGTTTTATCAACTGTGTGAAAGCGACAGCCTCCTTTGGCGTGAATGATGCGGCTGCAGGGAAGTCGATGAGAAGGGTCAGCGAATCTAAGATGCGCGCCTCGATGTCCTTTTGCGCTTGGATTCTGTAGGCATGCTGCAGAGCGATATTGAGGTTTTTACGGTCCGTCTCGGCTTTTTCTTTTTGCTCGTCCGTCAATGCTGGAGCTTTCTTCTTAGATGGCTGCTTCAGACTGGACTTCAGTGGCAGCTTCGAGGCCATGATGGGGCTGATGTGGCTGGTGTGCATGCATGTGATTGAGTTGTCGAAGTGAATTGTTGAAATTGGCCCAAGAGGGATCGGAAACAGCCAAGGTGGTTACATCAAAACGTATCCTCGGGAGCAGCCGCGCTCTCGTCCTAGAGTGTCTCTCTTTATAGTATAACAGCCCGGTACCTAGAGACACCAAAAAAGACCGATCAATAGTATTGTAGAATCGTAGATACCTTAGTATACCAGCCTGTCTATACGCTGTATCAGACAAGAAAAGGGCAGGAAACACAGTATTAAAGTCGTAAATCTATACAGTTTCTTAGGATACGTTTTGATTTGCGGCGGATGACAGCGTATGAAAATAAGGTTGTCGGAGCTGCCCGTTATGACGACGAGCTGTCCATGCAATTCAATGTCACATGTGTCTACATGTATGCACTTCACTGTGCGGTATCTGCCTAGCGAAGCAACCGCGAGCATTGCCCTGGAGCGAGCCAGCATCCCACTGACGCTCTCATTGAGCACTGCCTGCTCCTCCCTCTCTTCTCGGCTAGGGCCGCATGGAACAGCGCCCAAGCAAGAAATACAGCCTGCGCATCTTACTTGTTTCAGCAAGGCCGCGTCAACGACCGCTCACCACGAGCACCACACCGCACCGCACCGCACCGCCTACTGCCCCCGCCTACACCCGCACTCCGCCGCGTACGGGCTCCTGGACAACGCGAGGTGGAGCACGCAATGGCGTCCTTGTTCAAGGTCAAGGCGCTGTATGACTTCGAGGCCAAGGAGGACGACGACCTGGGCTTTCCAGGTGGACAGGTTATCGATGTGACCGAGGAGATTGACGACAACTGGCTCGAGGGAAGGTATACCGACGCTTCCGGGGCGAGTCAGTCTGGCATCTTCCCACGCGAGTTCGTGGAGAAATATGAGCCTCCCGTGCCCAGTCGTCCTACGAGACCGACGAGGCCGAAGCAGGACCCAGTGCCAGTGCCACAGCCAGAGCCAGAGCCAGAGCCAGAGTCAGAGCCTTCAGCTGCAGCACCTGCGTCTGAGCCACAGCAGGACGATGCAGATGATACTCCTGCTGTACCTGCGGCGTCCAAACCGCAGCCGCCGCCTATTGAAGAGCCTGTAGTTGTGGTCAAGCAGGAGGAAGTGCGCTCGCCGTCGAGCAGCGTCAGGTCGCCTGTCTTGCCAAGCGAGCCTCCTGCTGCTCCGAAACCTACGCCGGCGGAGCCAGCAACTGGTGGCTCGAAGAAACCGCCTCCGCCGATCGCGGTCAAGTCCAATGCTTTTCGCGACAGAATTGCGGCGTTCAACCAGCCAGCTGCTGCTCCTGTGGCGCCCATGGTTCCTGGGGGCCCTCGCTCTGGAGCCAACACCTTTATAAAGAAGCCTTTCGTAGCACCTCCGCCTATGGCAAACTCATATGTGCCGCCCACAATTAAACATGAGCCTATTCACAAACCATACATTCGTGAAGAGGACCCAGAAATCAAGCGTAGGCAGGAAGAGGATCGAGCAGCTGCTGAGGCTGCAGGCTTCTCTGCAGTTACAGAACGTTCTGGGGAGCCCCAAGAGGAGGACGAAGACGCGCCAAAGCCGCAAACCTTGAAAGAGCGCATCGCACTTCTACAGCGGCAACAGCTCGAGCAGGCGCAGAGAAGAGCAGATGGTGGCACCAGAAAGGAGAAAAAGCCGTCTGCGAGGCAGGTCTCTGAAGCTCCTGAGCAAGGGCAGTTGCAAGATCCGGATGCAGAAGATGACTCTGCAGAGCAAGAACGCAATTCAGTGCCGACAAGACAATCATCAGAGGCCTCCAGAGAGCAACCCCGAGTCGCGGCTACACAGCGGAAGCCTTCTGTGCCACTCTCGCCAGTTCCTACAGCGCCAGAGTCAGAACTGGTCAGCGATGGAAACGAAGCCGATCAATCTGCTGCAGGTGAGACTACTGAAGATGACGCAGGTACGATTGGTCCGGAAGATAGCGATGAAACCAGCGCACCACCTCCACCACAGCGTGCTGCAACGACGCCCAGTCGCGAGCCAGAGCCAGCTCAAGAAGATGACAACAATGAGGACGCTGAGGACGACGAGGACTCCATGGACGAAGAAACTCGAAAGCGAATGGAGATCAGGGCACGCATGGCAAAGATGAGCGGCGGTATGGGCATGCCTGGCATGTTTGGAGGAATGCCACTACCTGGGGCTACTCCTGTCAAAAGACAAAAGGAGAAGAAGCCAAGCGAAGATGCTGCGCCTACTTCACCCCCTCCACAGCAAAGGATCCCAATGATTCCTGTCCCTGGCCTGCAAAGAGTGCAAAGTCCAGAATCGGAGATTACCCAGCAGACTGAACGCGGTGCAACGGCTGGCAATGAGGGAGACGATCAGGCATTGCCTCCCCCACGCAGATCTACAGCCGAAGATCGTGGCCTCCCACCGCCAGTGCCCAAAGGTAAGGTGAAAAGAAGAAAGAGCGTTTGCTTGATGCGTATAAGTCGATCCGACAGCAAACTGCTGATGTGCCCGCAAGTCATTCATCATATCTATGGAGCATTGCGATCTTCTCAAGATGGCGCTTCAGATGAATCAACCCAGCAGGCTGCAGGCAGTATGTTGCACGCATGCGGCGAGCATTCTCTGACTACCTTCTCCCTATGGTCACATGGACTCAGGCTGACATGATTACAGAGTCTCGTCCTCAACCAGAGCGTGGTGCGCCACCTCCCGTTCCTGGCAGTGCTCAAATCAGCCGCGCATCAACCATAGATTCGCGCCCAGTGCCACAACCGCCGCCACACGCAACCCCCTTGTCGCCTGGCCCAGGCTCCGAGTCAGACGACGAAGCATCAGTGCGCAATTTAGGGTCGACGGCTGAAACACTTCTCGCTGAGACAGCAGGTCCTCCGCCCATACGCAATACACCTGTGCGTGGCACGCCCTCGATACCTGGAGCTGAAACTGCGAGATCGCCCGAGGGCAGACGCGCATCTTACTTTGGTCTCGACTCACAGTCAACGACATCCGACAGGCGCGCGAGCCGAGCGCCACCTCCGGTCCCTGGCAGCCCATTGACTTCGGCCCGACCTCCACCTCCACCTCCACCTCCGCCCACCGCCACTCGAGTGGCCACTGACTTACAAGCTGATGAAAATGAGCGCGAGAGCGAATATGAAGGCGATTATGATACGGATATCGCATCAAGTGTCAAGCACAAGGATGCCCTGAAGGCCGGAACACATGTCAGAGAGGCCAGTCTGACTGACAATAACTTAGTGGACGATCCCACATTACGATCTCCACCACCTCCGCCGCATGGCACTGCTCCAAGGTCGGTACCGCTACCCCCATCTGCTCCTACGTCAGCTGGCCCCAAGAGTCGAGCATCGATAGACGCACCCAGAGCGCCTCCTCCCATCCCTCCCACATCTACTCGTGTACCAGTTCCAGGTGACGATGACTATGATCCTTACCGATACGACAGCTCTCGCGGGCCACCTCCGCCTGTTCCTGGCGCGATTCCCATCGTTGCGCCGCCTGTGCCACCTCCTAGACAGCCGGAGCCTGAAAGCTCTGCCGATGATGACGATGACCTCTATTCCAAGACACCTCCTCGAAAGTCTTTTGAAGCGCCGCCTCGTGCTGTACCCGCCCCTCCGCCAGCTGTTCCTCCGCCACCAGCACGCATCGCGCCGCGAGAGTCACTTGATGTTCACAGATCGAACACAATAGCACGTCGATCAATCGATCAGCCAAGGCCCTCAATGGACATCGGCCACATCGCTCGTGACTTGGATCTGGCTGAGTCTACAACTTGGTGGACTGCCTCACAGCCATTGCCACCTTCGTTGCAGAACAGACAAGGCATTGATATCTTGTCCGAATCTGAACAGTCCATAGCATCGAAGCGAGGCGGCCGAAAAGAGGTCTCGAAGGAGATCTATATCCTCTACATCGACTATAGTCAGACCATTATCTCGGTGCGGTTTGATGCCAACAACCCCGCCGATGCTCACATCGAGCAGCAGCACCGCCCACCACCTCCCCAACCACGCCAAGATCAGCTCGAGACATACTGGCAGCGTTTCGGACGTAATATTGCCGAGACAGTGAACGCTCTGGGACACGCAAAGAAAGACACATCAGTGGGCAATGCCTCGCCGGCGGCTCTGCCAGCCGAACTAATCAAGGGTAATCAGCAAGCTCTTCAACCGGTCGGAAATAGGGCGTACGGTGCTCTGGTATATGCGAATCTTGCCAACGCGTCAACTCAGCAGCACGATGAGATCCGGCCCGGTGACATTTTGACTTTGAGAAATGCACGGTTTGAAGGCACACATGGCACGATGAAGCACAAGTACAAGCAGGAGTATGGCAGTCTGCATGTTGCAATTGTTGAAGAGTGGGACGGTACGAGGAGAGCTATTCGAGCTTGGGAACAAGGACGTGAGAAGCAAAAGGTGCGGAGCGAGAAATTCCGACTTGGCGACCTGAGAAGTGGCGAGGTCAAAGTGTGGAGAGTGGTTGGTAGAGATTGGGTTGAGTGGGAAACTAGTCAATAGAAATGGGGAACTTCCACGAGGATTTTAATGTAGATGTCAAGCGTCGTAACGCGTTATTTGGTACATTATAATGCTTATAGAAGAAATGCATGCAGCGATACCTTATGGAGTTCGCTTTCTAATTTTGATGTTGAATGCGTGAGACTGCATACTTCCGCCGTTCACTCACACAGATGGGGCTGACGGCACCCCAACGGAGCTGAAGGATAGGAAATCGTCTTTAGAGTTCCCGACGTGACTCTCTGAGTAATGAGCAACTACCCTACAGGCAATCGTTTGGTCCTTTTCGACTCTTTGAAAGCAAGCAACGACGAGGCCCTGCGCGATCCATATCAAGGAATAGGGCCGCGGACCGATAATTGACATTGATGAGCATCACTTATCACTTGCTGAGTGTCTTGCCGGTATACCTTGGACTGCGTCTTGTGAACGAAATCCTATCGTGCCCGATCCTATCGTGTCCGCACGAGAAGCGTCACGTAAGAATTCATTAAGCATCCTGTTGCAACCTCCGCGGTGCGACTGGACGATCGGACGCGGTCGATTGCTACACTCCCCACGCCCCACCCCCCTGTGGTTATAGGGTGTGATACATGACGGCGATATAGTCACAATAGCAGGGTCCCAGCGTTCCTTCAGCGCGCCTTGTGGCATCATCTCGTGGCCTGGACCTGGGCGCCTTTTTCTTCACGTAGCGGTCCTATGCCTCTCGCAAGACCAGTGTGCAAGTGGGTGGACTGCATGAAGTGCGGCGGTCCATTGCGTCTTCGTGACTGTGCGCGGTATGACATATTGTTGTTGTGAGGGATGGGTGGATTGTAATTCTGATTCGTGCCCTGAACTGGTACTCAGTCAAATCTCCCGTCGCAGAGTTGCTAGTGTTGGTAACTTCCGCTCGTTAGTGCGGTGGTAGTGAGGAAGGTGCTCGCTGGATTGACTGTTGATCTCGGGCGCCTCCGAGAGCTTTCTTTAGAAAGGCAGGTGTGTTGTTGGCTTGTCGAAGCCGCTTGGGAAGTACTTATTTTTCGAGCTTGGAATGCACTCCTCTTCATGCGGTGTACATGGCGTCGTCACGACGACCCACTTCCCGAAGACCGATCCTGTCGTTAGCGCAGATATAGAAGCAATTCCTAGCGAGAAAGCTGGCGTAGGAACCGTGGACCACGGAAAATTGCAAGAGCTTATCACTGTCCTGAAGTACCAACCTCATCCTGGATACTGGATGGATGTGAAGTAGGACTTGTGTTGCTGTAGGAGCAGACACGATGATGGCCCATCAGGGAGATGAGACTCGCGTTGGCTTTGCTTACTAGACAGGTTGGTCTGCCTCCATGTGAGTAGTGAAGGTACACATCAGCATTTGCGGAGAAATTAGGGACCAAACAAATGTGTGCAACCGTCATGTCAATGGCCACAGATGCGTGGTGATTCGATCGCAGGACACCCTCTTCACGTTCCGAGGACCAAACCTATTCTGTAACGACTTGTTTGCTTCCCGCTCGTAAGACGAGTTCGCGTATACGAAGTTTGAGCTGCCCACCAAGGCATCCAGAGAACTTCGCCACATACCAGTCTACCGATGGTGCAGGTCAAAGACGGATTGCGGTGATGACCAAGCACAATCCTGGCAAGGCTGAGAAGACTGGAAGGTGTGAGGAGCTTACACTCTCGCAAGATGTCTGGCGCCAGCAGATCCGCACGCCATCACTACTCTAGAGAGCAACCCTGCCAGGGTCGCCGCGAGTGAAGTGTCTCGCGATTCGCTCACAAATCTCCGACACAGGTCTGACAAGAGCATCCTTGAGCTGATGACCAGAGCAGTTGTGCGCAATGGCGCCGCCACGAGGATCGCGTGCAATGGCGAATGAGTGTATCATGCGCCTCACAAGGAACAGCCTGGCCTCAGTTTGGGCACATGTGAGCACGCACGGCAGCAGTGTTGTGGCCGTGGCGAAACCAGGTGGCCGGGCACGAGGTGTGAAAGTGATCAAAATGCAGAGCGGCGCTGGATAAAGCTGAGCTGGTGGGAATGCTGAGGCACAGTGCGGCGAGGACCTGACCAAGGCTCGAGTCTCGCAGACGTCTCGTGATGGGGCGGACGGGCCTCTGACTGGATTGTGAAGATGCTGCACGGACCACGTGTTCACACGGCTTTGCGGAGAGTACAGTATGTACAGTACATACTTGTAAGGTACTAAAGTCAGGTCAAGGTAGCTGAAGCCTGAAGATTGCGCAACCAGAGTCCGTCGCAGCCTCGTAGGCACATCAGGCACGTGCTTGGCGCGGCCAGCCTGAGCTGCTGACAAGAGTCGTACAGGCCGCAGATCTCTCGCGATGTCGTGCGTCCTTGACGTGCTTGTATCTCCAGCGCCGCACCGCAATGCGTCTCACGCCCGGTTGAAGAAGAGGATCACGAAGAGTCGGCGGTAGTCTGTAGAGCACGTCTGAAACGCGCTGCTCTTGATCATGAGGACACGGGGAGTGGCCTGCAGCCAGGTTGACAAATTCCGCATTCGTGTTGGGCGGCATCTGGGATCTCACCCGCGGCATTTGCTGGCTGATGCATTACATGTATGTTGTTTGTTGTGCAGTCCGACGCGGCTGCTGGCATGTGTTGGGAAGCGCTGCTGAGGACAATAGAGCTAAGAGAACTAGGTAAGGTAAGGTAAGGTAAGGTAAGGTACATAAGGTAAGGCTATACAGACGGGATGCGCGCGGCCGGGCGTCTCGGGCCGCGAGGACCAAGGGATTCGCGCACCATGAGTATGGACATCCAATGATCCATGATGACGACCTGTGGGCACGTCAGTACTTATGTACATGTACACAAACACATACATACATGTATGTAGCCTCAGATACGGAGTACTACTAATGATAGACTACCTTGCTCTTGCCTTACTGTATTGTAGCGTTGTAGGATCGACCCTATGGGACTAGAACTATGGGCGAGAGCTGAACCACGACTGAGACGACGAGAATAGTTGTATGGCCACGAAGCAGGTTGTCTCTCGGGCCGAAGGATACGTATACTGTACTGTACTGTAGATTGTGCATGTAGGACTAACGTAGAATTACCTGACGCAGAACTACCAATGCCAAGTTGGGACATGAGGTGCCAGGGACGCTGTCGAATGCGGCGGCGTGTGGGTGTGGCTCGGTTCTCAGCGCGCCGGTGTTTGTGCTTGCATCGGGGACTGATCAAGGCTACCTTGCTAGTACCACTGTAGGTCTACCTGACGCTGGACGTGGGCGCGGCGTGGGCGCTGGTACAGTGGTAGGCGTTCGGCAAGTCTTGCTGTGAATACTACTGAAGGCGTGCTGCTGAATGCTGATGGTGCTTGCATCACGTGTGCGCACACGCCGCACAGTTGCATCGAGTCCAATAGAACTACCTTACTACATGTGCCTTAGTCGAGCGGGGCCCCCAAGTGGCGGTGAAAGGGTGCCTGACAGTGCCAACGGAGGGCTGCAGCCATCCGCCATAGTTGTCGCTAATTCCCTCCCCCTTCTCTATACATCGAGTCGACTTCTAGAAAAGCGCACATGAGACAGGTCGTCTACCTTACACCCCCCCTTCTCATTCCCTGCGTGTGAACGTGGAGTCGGCCCACGCACGGCACAGCGCTGATCGCGCGTGATCATGGGTGGCCCTCTTTCGAGCACCGCCGAGCCCGCCATCGGTGTCGTCAACCGTCTGCGATGTGAAGAACGTGTATAGCATCGCGCGTCAGCAGCCGTGAGGTACTGTACTGTACTGTACTGTAGGGAGGCAGAGGATCGGAGGGCAGGGCAGGGTAGGTTGTTTTGGCGTGCAGTGGGACTCGAACGGTCAGGTAGAGGAGCTGTCTGGTATCCAATAGGTCCTTCTCATGGACGGGCGGTGGCAGGTCAGCTTCCAGCTTCCATCAGTGCTCTTCGGAGCTTCCATCGCAACCACACTGTCAAGTGCACCGGCCAGCGGGCAACGGGCAGCGGGCGGGCAGCCAGGCTTCTGGCTGGCGGACTAAGTATATCGTGGATGCACTGGTGACAGCCGCGGAATGTGACTCTGTATGAAAAGAGTCGGATAGGCAGGCAGGCAGGCGGCTGTCTCTTTCGAGGTGCCCATCTGGACCGTTGGCGCTGGCGAACACGCTAATCACGTCGCCGGCACGCGATTGGCTGGCTTGCCCATCCTCTTCCTTCGGCGTTTGCATCGCCGACTTCACTTTTCTCAGCCATACTGTACGTGGCATAAGGTACTGTATGTATCATGCAGGCCCGAACATGGATTCGAGATCGAAGCAAGGGCTTGTTGGGTCGGCCTGCGCAGTTGCAGCAGCCCGCCGCAACAGTGCTTACAGAGTGGGACTGCCTGAAACTGGAAGGAATCGCAACTATCTACATCGAGGCGGCCGCTCCATTGCGGCGCGAACAGCGACACTACTACACACAACCTCCATCATTATCATCGGCAGCAGAGAAGCAGGGATGCGCTAGTCCGCAACGCCTCAAATAATGTCCTCGAACAAAGAGAGCCGAGCTCAGCGGCTGGAGGAGAGGAGTCGTGGAGGCACTGGCGCGCTACCGGATGCACATATTGCGCAAGTGTGGCGGCTGGTAGCGCCCGATGACATGACGGCTTCCTCTCTCTCCCCTCCCTCCCTCCATCCCCCTTCTCTCTCGCCCGCGCTCTCTCTCTCTCTCTGTCTGTCTGTCTGGTGAAGAGAGCACATCAAACTGTCAGCACTTCGCGTGACTTGCTGCATCCGCGCCGAAAGCCGTGTTCAATCGTCCCTTTTGTGACAGGTTGAATGCGCAATGATCAGGTGGCCATCTCTTGGGACCTGAACTAGCCTGGTCGCGGCAAGTGGTGCATGCAAGTGCATCGGGTTCCGGGCCGATCGGGAGACTTCCAGGGCAGACGTTTGGTAGGCTGCTCCAAGAGGTTGTAGTCGAAGCTGCGCCAATCCTCCTACTTGTCCATGGGTTGATCATACACACCGGACTATGGAGGTGGAGAGGGCCTTCGATAGATCGTGCACGTCCATCCTGCTGATCAGCGGGCCTAAACGGAGCGATGCGTCTCTTGCACTCCGCAACGAGCGTCGGTTTGCTCGTCATTCAGCTGAGTATTATCAACTCTGCCAGGATTTGACAACGCCGTGTGGTGTCTATTCGCAGTATGCAAGGAGCAACGTCGTGAGTGAGGACCAAAAAAAAGGAATTGGGAGGATACCGTTGACTGCCTCCTGGCGTCGGGGATTGAGGTAGGGCGCATTTGGAGAGCAGACTAGACCTGCAGCTTTCCACTGCGACCTACGAGGCGGTAGTGTGGCCTGAGCGCTTTTCGATACGATGAATACTCTGAGGCTGACCTCGACCCAACGAGCTGGTAACGATAGCCAGTCCTGGTCGTCAGTCTCTGCTGCCGGCCAAGGGCGGTCATGACGCCTGTTAGAAGTAGGACACGACGGCCGCCTACCCCTACCAGGTAGATGCGTATCTTGCTGCTCCCTTGGAAACATCATCTCGTTCTGTTGGGTCAAATCAAGAGTCCGGTGCAGACAGAGATCCTGTGCTTCTTAACTTTACCTCCGGCTCACTGCCACTCTAACAGACCTTCTTTGTTTACAGCCTCATCCGCTCTCCGCCACAGGGTAATACTACACGGGTGTCACGAACACGACCCAACTCAGGTCTTTCAACGTCCACCGCAGCACCCTGCAGACACAAGCAACACCTCCTACTATCAACATATATCGACTTCGGGCACATCCACACTCGTTCAACTGCTCCGCTGTCCAACAGCCCGATCAATCACTACGCACAATCGACCTGAAGAGGAAGCAGCCCGCACAAACCCAGACTCTGCACGCTGGTACGACTTCGAACCACACTGGCATCCCGGAAAGGTTCTTGCTGCTCGCCCATTATCGTCCCAGCCGCGTAGCGCAGCGGCAATTCAGACTACTTGAGGTCAGTTTCATCTGAGGTTGATTCTTCGTCCCCAGTGCAAGCTCCGCCAGATCGCAGCAGCGACCGCATCATGACCCAAGCTGGATCCAGCATGGCCAGCCTCAGGGACAGGTGTCTGGCGCAAAGCGCTGTCGACTCACGAGAGGCATATCATATCATTTCGCATGCTCAAGCACCTGTCTGCTGCGGGCGTGCTGCAACACCGAAGGCTCTGCGGCGCGTCACCGCACTCTCAGTGCCTCATCAGCGCTGCAATTCATCGCTCCCTCCGATAACATCTGCACACGCATACGAACATTTGAGGCGCTGAAGGTTGCTGACGAGAAACGCAGGTCGACGACACGTCAAATTCCAGCAATCGACGTCGAAACAAACGCGACGGCATCACGACTTGAGAACTCAAACCGATTTTGAGTATTGCTTCCCGAAAGTCAGCGCTGAGAGCCGCTGCAAGGCGTCAAGCGGGTCAGTCGCAATACTCGGCCTCATTCGTGCGTTAGCGACGGATCCGCCCATCGTCCCGCTAGGTGAAGCCGGGCCGAACAAGAAGCGGACCGTGTTGCTTCGAGCTTGGGCCTGTCCGTCGCCAAGCGAGCAACAGATGAACGATTGAGTCGCTCGGTCGCATTCACGCACGACGTTCCAACGAATCGGCGCGTGTGGGAGACATCTCAGGCGAGCGCAACGCGCCGTCGTAGCCTCGCGAGCGCCCACGGTCCGAGTCGGCGTGCAGCAGCAGAAGCAGAACGATCGACCACGGCACAGGCCGAACATATGACCATTGTTGTGACGATGGAGCAAGGTAAGCTTAGATGCGGACGGGATCCCAGCACTTGCAGCACACATTCCCACCAACCACCCGAGTGACCACTGTCGCCCATCTCATGCTCCGCACACGAAACGCTCGCAGAACGCCAGCGGGCATCCCACAAGCACACGCCGTGCGTTACGTGTGGTGGTGCAACGTTTCCAAGCACGGGCTACCGTCTGTTCTGTCTCGCTTGAACGGGGCGTTTCAAGAAAGACGTCCAGATTGGAGCCCGTAGCCACGTTTGTGTGACACCTGCGAGGCCACATGCTCACGTGCAAAGCCTCCTCAACGCATGCCAGCGAGGACGGCCAATGCAAGCTTGTATCGCTGTTATCGCTGTGCAGGAGTTCGCCGCAAAGGCGCTGCACTGGCCTGGGCCACCCACAGTGTGCTAACGTGTCAATGCAGGACCAATACTCCAGCAGCACATTCCGATCGACCACTACTCGCTCCCTTCGGACCATGACTACAACGACCAATATGCAGGACACGCTCATCATTCCTCCTACAATCCAGGTGGAGCTGTTGAGCACCTCCGCCGCGAGCCCTCGACAGCGCTCCAGGCTCCGGCTCCGTTCCCATTTAATTCAGCGAATGGCGCGCCTGGAGCTCGCTTCGACCCAGCGCGAGGCGTAGCGACAGAAAACAGCAAGTAAGTGCAACGCGTGTCATTGGTCGTCCCGGTGCGCTTCCCTGCCATTCCCTGCAAGTCCTGCCCGCAGCTGGAGCCTCTGGCCGAAAAGGACGCGTCTGGGTCGTCCCCAGGTCAGGTATGCCGCGTCCTGCGGCAATTGGGTTGGTCCATACCTATACATACATGTGCGCAAGCAAGCTCCTGCATCGTCACCACCAACCAGCTCAGCTGTTACACTGCGACCCGACAGAGCCGTCATCCAACACATCGGCCGGTGTGTGCGCGCGCGCTCTGACGCTGATCACACGACGACGGGTCGTGTCAGCCTCGGTGCTGCAGAGCTGCAGAACGACTTGCGCCTGCTCGTCGGCTTATTCTGTCATCTGCGAGACGTTACACACGCTCTGCAACTGTTCAGCTCTGGCCGCAACGGCTCCCGCCAAACCGTGTGCGCCATCTTGAGACACCCAGGGCTAACGTCTCTTATCTGCAGCTACCAAACCTCGAACATCTTTGCGGACTCCAGCTCGGGTTCCATAAGCTCGCCCTCCAGTGCAGCCTCATCATCGCTCGCTTACACAAACTATCCTCATACCCATTGCACAAGTATTCCCAGTTTTTCCGGCTCTGTACAACAACCCCAGGCGTTCGCGCAACTACCCTCATATGCTAGTACGCGGGAACTGCCAAAGTAAGTGAACACCGACGCACAGCCGTCCATACCACACGCTCGGTCATTGGTTAGAGCTCACACATGCTTGGCAGTTTGGATAGTATTGGCAGTGGTATGCCACCGCCTGCGATAAGGCCATCGTTCTCGAGCTCAGCGACCGATCGCGAAGCTTACCCCAACTCGACTCCCTTCCTAGCTCGAACGCAATTCTCGCCGGCTGCTGCGCCTGGGTTCTCGTCCTTCGCAGACACACCTCGAACAGCACTTGGACTCAACAGCCTGTCACTGCACCACAACACCTATGCTCAACCGAGTCACATGGCTTCATCACCAACGTACGGCGGCCAACACAATGAGTGTAGCAACTTCCCGTGGCCCAACCTCGAAGTCCATGCCGAGATGACCTGTGAGGGTGAACCAGTCACACCCGAGGTCCATGCCAAAGTCGAGAAAGGCTTCTTCTTGTCTACTGTCGACCAGAAGTGGACGTGCTACAGACGCAATTACTTCTCAGTGCAATGTAGCTTCGAGTTGCACCCGAACATCAACAATGGCCGTATGCACCTCAAGCGAAACAACGCTTCGCACACGGAACCCATTCAAGCGATGGGCATGCGCCTGTCGGCTGCAGTAGACGGATCGCAGGGCAAGAACATTGAGTTGGTACAGCACACACCTAAGCGCGACAACGGGCCGAAGAACAAGATCGATGTCACCAAAGTCCTTCCCGCGCCGTCTGTCGGTCGGAACGATCACGGAGTCTCACCACACGGCATCTACCAGGTCCCGTTGTCGACGTTTCATGCGACTGGCCAGGTGCCAAGTCCATTCCTTCCGCTCCAGTCCAGCGGCGACGGCTCGAATGTGACATCTTCCGCGGCCGTCCAGGCGTCCTCTATACCAGCACAGTATGGCTATCCGCCCGCGTCGCATCTACCTCAGCCTGGTCAGAACACCAATCATACCTTCGAGCGGGTACAGTTCAAGCAGGCCACAGCGAATAATGGAAAACGTCGAGCGTCTCAACAATACTTTCACTTGATAGTGGAACTTTTCGCAGACGTGCGAAAAGACGGCAGCGCTGATCCCACATGGGTCAAAGTTGCTCATCGCGTCAGCGAGAAGATCGTTGTACGCGGTCGCTCACCAAGTCACTACCAGAACGAGGGCCAACATCAGAATGGTCGCAGTGGCAGTACTAGTGGTGGCAGTGGCTACGGCGCAGGAAGTGGCTCGACGTTTGGCAATCTGTCCACAGGCGGTTTCCGCCAATCTGGTACCTCATATGGTGGCGGTCTCGGTGGCGGCAATTATCGTACCAATACGTACGGCCACCATGCATCGCCTGATCACTCTGGCAGCAGTGCCTCGAGCGTAGATGGAGGTGCCGATAATGAGTACCAGGCGGATGCCGCAATGTCAGATGCAGAACGAAATGACATCCAAACGCACGAAGGATATCGCTACTATCCCGGACCACTGTATGAGGGCCTCCAGTCAGGTCTTCCCTTGCCCAAGATGGAAAGTGGCGCACGATATTCCACTGAGCCGTCGCAATGGGCTGTCAAGTATGAAGCCTCCGATACCGGTCCCGGAACTCACTGGCCTCAGTCTACCGGCATGAGTAGATTCCACGGAGTCGACTCCAGTCGTGGCTACTATTCGGATCAGCTTGCTACGACGTTCTCTGGCTGAGGTCTCGAGAAATGCGGTCGACAACGCAAAAGGACAGTAGAAAAAGCACGAAAAGCTGTTCCTTGAAATCAAGTGTCGAGCGGAAGACATGTTCGACGCTAGTTTCCTTTGTATCGCATGTGCTGCGTTGGTCATGGAATGGATAGACCACATGCGTCGCACAGTGCAGGCGCTCGATGCACGTGGTATGCGTAACCGCCTACACAGAAACAAAACGATGGACAGACAGACAGACAGAAACCACACCCGCCCCCATGGAGTTTTGGTATTGGTCTTCGCTTCTTTACAATACCCTTTGTTGGCCGACAGCTACAAGCATTATTTTTAATACATGGACATCCAGACGTGACGGCGCATACGTTCGGCATTCGGGCCGAGCGTTACAGCAGGAAGTAGCATCAGGGCGTAAAAGAGGAGGAGGGAGGGGGGGGCAACAAGGGAGCTCTCGAACAAGCTTGATTGGCGTATGACAGAAGATGAATGGCTGAACAGAACCTGATGGGATGGATGTGCCCGACGACGACGATGGACAAAGAAAAGTGTGTTTTTGTTTGTTTGCTTGTTTGCTTTTTTTGGTTTTTGTCTGGGGCGAGTTTCCCTCTCTCTCTCTCTCAGTCTCTCTCTCTCTTTTCTTTTTTATGATGTAACGACATGTGTGTGTGTGTGTGTGTGCATGAGATATCGACAGCGAAGCAAAAGAGACGACGACGAACCAAGTGAGTGGGGCCAGAAAAAGACCAAAAGTGTCACACGATTTAGTAGAAAGAGAAAGATTGTTTTCTTTTTTCTATATTTTCTTTTTTCATTGTAAGAAAGAACATATGGAGTATTACTCATGCCGACATGGGGTCGACGACAATGAGGGATGAGATGAGATGAGATCAGGGAGAGAGAGAGAGAGAGAGGGAGAGAGCTCCGTAATCTATCGAGCCGGGTGGGGCCGAGGAGGCAATAAGGGTTTTCAAAACGAGGAACGCCGATTGAAAGAATGAAAGAATCTGGTCAGTCATTCCCCGAAGTTTGAAAGTGAAAGAGGAGGATGAGAAGGAGGGTGGTGGTGGTGGTGATAGTGGTAGTGGTGGTGTGGGCTCAATTGTACGTTTTCGGAGAGATTTTAGGTAGCTTGATAGGATAAGGTAGTTAGTTAGTTCCTAGGTAGTGTCTTCTTCTTCTTTTTTGTGGTGTGTGGGTGGTCCCAACATCGAATAAATGCAAGGAGGCCATTTCGCAGCATGAAAAAGAAAACAATGAACACATTTTTCACTGCAAAGAATTGATTGACTGACTTATTGACTAACTACCTTGAGGTACTGAATATCTACTGATTGCGGGTGCTACTCTACGTACTCTTTTCGAGTGTCATATGTATGTTACCCATGGAAGAAAGAAGCAATTGAAGCTGTGGTGATGGTGATGGTGATGGTGATGGTGATGGTGATAGCTACCTTACCTTACCTTACTCCTTTTGCTCCAAAGTGCATAGATTGTAGCAGCACGTGAGATATGGATGATACACAACGACGAGACTAGGGTAATGATGTCCTGCCACGAAGGCGATGTCACCTCACAAATCCGGGGGACAATGTAACTTTCCATCTCGATCTTCTTTCTCCTTTGCTCCTGGGGTTGCATTCATCCATGGTGGGCGATCCTCGTGACGTTCCTTTTCGTGCACACGAACAAGCAAGAATCTGAGCCGTCTGCGATAGTGTAGGAAGAAGTAACATCATTATAGCTAAGGTACAGTACATGTAGGTAACTAGCTGAAACTGGGAGATCACATTATTGAAACTGCATATGACTTGTCGATGCCGTCTTGGGATTCCTGCATATTGATTTCCCTACTCCCACTCCAGCATTCAGCACTACCAGACCAGACACTCCAACCTGATGGGATCCTTTCGAAGACGAGTCGGCAACTTCGCCAATTTCAGTATCTCCTAGTAGAAGAGAAAGAAGCATAGGTACGTACATACATAGCTCGAAGTGATTAGCTACCGCCGCAATCAATATATTCTGCTATGCCACTTACCACTGTTGACGTCAAGACAATGTATAGTACGCTTGCGTGCAGGTCAGTCATGGCAACGTTGTCGTTTTCAGGCGCCCAAGTCGTGGAACAGTTGGAAGAGTTCATGCTCTTTCGCACATCACCAGCCAGGCAGGCAGACGACATGAAGGGAAGGGAAGTGAAGTGAAGTGAAGTGTGAACAGATGGACCTTTGAGTTTGATCTTGGTTTCAGGCCTTGCCCGTCCTCATCAAATATTGGTCCGAGACGACCAAAGCTGCTTGAAATGTTGAGGCATATTGATGACTTCCCCAGCAACGAAACTGACATGTTTACTTAAGAGCCACATCAAAACCCGTTCGGCCCGCTCTCTAATCTCGGACCAAGCTGCCCGTCCCGATCAAGATGGAAGTACTTAGAGCTAAGGCAAGTGGAAGAAAGGAATCACACCGATTCGTGGCTAAAATGCAGTTCATCCATACATGAGCCACAACGACGATGAATACCTGATTCTACTACAGTACACGTACCTGATTTTGACCCTCTTTTTCAACTCGCTCTCTCACCATCAGGAGCGTGGCGATACCAGACTTCACTTCCACTTCACTTCCACTTCACTTCACGCACCATGTTTGCACTCCTGACGCCCGCCAGCATCTGCTACGCTGTGGTCGGCGTGGCGTTGGCTTGGTTTCTCCAGAGGCTACACTGGCAAAGAAGTCTGTTGAACGGACTGCCCTCGCCTCCCCGAAACTACTTTTTGGGCTCCCTCATATCGATGGGAAAGGTCCTTGCCACGCAACCGAGAAACGCAGCGCCGCAGACGTACATGCATTGCCTCAAAGAGTACTACAAAATGGGCGACGTCCTCTACTTCGATCCATGGCCTCTGGGGCCACCCTTGATGGCCATTTTCAATGTTGAGATGTTGAACCAGGTCATTGAGCAGAACTTCCCCAAGCACCCTCTCGTCGCAGAATTCATTGCCAATTTTGGAGGCCCTGCCAATCTGGTGAGCGAAGATGGACCAGTATGGAAACGTTGGCGCAGCGCCTTCAATCCCGGTTTCTCCTCCTCCCATCTCATGACGCAGGTGCCAGCGATCATTGAGGAAGCCAAAGTCTTTTGTAAGATTATGGCACAGCACGCCAAGAAGAATGACCTCTTCCGCATGGAGATCGCTACCACCAGGCTGACAGTCAACATTATTGGTCGCATCGTGTTGGATGTTGACTTGAATGCCCAACTGGGGTCCAACGTCCTTGTGGACGCATTCCACTCACAAGTGCAATGGCAAGCACGAGGTGCTCAATTTCAACCTAGTGAACTATGGGATATTCGACGGCCCATCATTCAACGGTACAACAACTGGAAAATGGACCGGTACGTCGGAGCTCAGCTCGATGAACGCTTTGCAGGCAGGCAAAGTCGAGGTCGATCCAAACATGTCATCGACTTGGCCTTGGAGACATATCTCAAAGAGATCAAGGGAAACAGCGGAGATGACAGCGACGACACCACCACCACCACCAAAACACAGCTCGATCCCGAATTCAAAGAGGCTGCCATCAGCAACGTCAAAACGATGCTTTTCGCCGGCCACGACACCACCAGCTCCACCATTTGCTACGCATTCTACTATTTGTCCCAAACACCCGCCACACTCGCCAAGATCCAAAAAGAGCACCACGACGTCTTCGGCCCTGATCCCAGTACCGTCGCAGCCCGCATCATCGCCGACCCGCATCTCCTCAACAAGTTAGAATACACATTGGCAGTCATCAAAGAAGTCCTACGCTTGGACTCTCCTGCGAGCACCATCCGTCTGGGCAAACCGGGCCACACCTTGTACAATCCCGATACGGGCGAGCAGCTCCCCACAGAGCATTTTATGCTCTGGCCGGTCAATGTCGGACTGCATCGCAATCCTAGATATTGGCCTGATCCAGATCAGTTTGATCCGGAGCGCTTTGTGCCGGGAAGTCCGGTTTTTGCTTTGAATAATAAGGAAGCATGGGTACCTTTTAGTAAAGGTTCGAGGAATTGTAAGTTTTTTTTTTGCTTTCTTTGCGCGTAGTTTTGTCATTTTCAAAAGAAAAAAAAGAAAAAAAGAAAAGAAAAAAAAACACGTGAAACACCTCCACTAACCTCTCGTGTCTCTTCTCTTCTTTGCTTCCTCCATCCAGGTATCGGCCAAGAACTCGCCATCATCGAAACCAAAATCATCTTAGCCATGACACTCCGGACCTTTGACTTTCGCGCTGCATATGATGAGCTCGAGCAGTTACAAGGAGATGGGACGGGCTATCCGAGCGATACTTCCGGTGTGCAGACACAATTTGGGGATCGAGCATATCAGATTCAGTTGGGGACTGCGAAGCCTGCGGAGGGAATGCCTTGTCGGTTGAAGCTTATTTCCTCTGCGGACGAGATTTTATTATAATATAGTGTTAGGAGGTGAGATGTCTAAAAGGGACCTATGTCTCGTACCTTACCTTACCTTGCTACTACGTGTACCTGGAAGGTAAAAGAGGGAGGAGTGAGTGAGGCTGGACATCTCCTTTTCCTCATGAGGCTGCAGAGTTGGAGTGTTCTCAATTTTTGGCTTGTAGGCTCGAGAATACTGCCTATTGTGTGTCCAGTCTACAGTATGAAGGATTGCTGGTTGATAAACAGCTCTCTTCTGTGCAGCTTCCAGGCTACCTCCTCCTAATCCACCTGCTGCTCTCGAGTAGTAATCTTCCGAGCAGCCGCCCACTTCTTCACCCGCTCTCGAAATCCCGCTCGCCGTACCTCCTCGGGCAATAATAATATCTTCGCAGTCGCAGAATCTGTCACAGGGACGTTGTTGTTGTCGCACATGCCAAGGAGGCCATGACGCAGCACGCCATGCTCGTCATCATACTCCGCCCTGTGACCAGTCAACTGTCACCAGTCAATAATCCACTCTCGAGCACCGCTATCCCAGAACTCGTCACAGGCGGCTTTCAAGCCAAAATTGCTTCGGAGGTCTTCTTTCTTCAAGATATCTCTGTTGTTTTTGGAGCGGGTTGTTAGCCCGATCTGGCGTGTCATGTGATCTCTCAAAGTCCCTGCCTCCTCGCGATATAATGCAATACAATACATACCTGGTGAGTGGATCTGTTGCTGTACGCTTCAAATGCTCGTAGATCGTCGCTCGCTCGTATGAGTGGCCTGTGCAATCAAGCGTGGGTGGTTAGCTGTAAAGCATTTATGAAAGCATTTTGATATGTATACCATTCTTCGTAATCACGGGATCGTGCATGGGTTCGAAAGTAATCATATCGACCAGATGATCAGGAATCTCGCGAGGTTTGTTATTATGCGGTTCGGCAATCTCAAAGACCGTGCGAAGCGAATTGATCTTGTTCTCATAGTTCAGCCGGACTTCTTCGCTACGTTCGGTGGCTTCGACTTGGCCCAGCTGGCCGCAGTGGAGTTGGGACGCTACATGGTCGAGTTCCTGCTGGCGCTGGTTCTCCAGCGTTTCTTCCAGCTCGGCGCGCAGTTCGCCTTGTCGCCGGAGTCGTTCGCGGTCGCGAGCGCGGAATTTCTCCTTTTTGCAGCGCAGCACAAACGCGGAAAAGGCTTGGAGGTCTGAGGGGCTGATTTTTGCTGCGGGAGCGGGATGTAAGACTTGCTCGTACGCTTTTAGCGCGGATGAGAGGGCTTCGTGCGGATGGTGTAGTGCTAGTTGGGCTTGCGCGAGGAAATACCATGCTTTGTGGTTCTGGCTGTTGGGTCCCGTGATCTCAATCGATTTCAAGCAGTCGTTGACTGTGTCGTCCCATTTCTGCAGCTTCAGTCGCACGTTTGCTCGGTTGGTGAATATGAGCGGGTTCTTGGAGTATTTCTGAATGGCCTACACGATGATGGCAGAGGTCAGAGTCATGGAGAGTGGCTCCGGTGCATCCGAGATGTGCAACCAAGTACTCATATGTGCAACACATACTTGGGTATAAAAGTCCTCGGCGGCAGGATAGTCGCCCTCTCGGAAGGCATGGTTGCCCTTCTCCTTGAGGGCGTCTGCAAGATACGACATTATTGATGGGTGTTGAGTCACGAGTCACGAGTGCTCGTTTGGGACTGTTAATGACGCGTATTGTGTATGTCCTATTCCTGTATTCGGTATTCCTGTTCCTGTCTGGAGTAAGCTAGTGTACGGCAATTCTGTAAACAGTAAGCTCAACGCTGACTGCCTGAAGGAGTTCTAGCCAGTTTACCCAGTAAGGTAGAGAATCACAGGGTGAGGGTGTTCGTGGTAACGTGGTTAGTGTTACTGTTACGGTTAAGTAGTCTGATATCGGCTGGTCTGCGTTGGTAAGGTTAAGGTAAGCAACGCAACAGTTCGGCAGCCGAGGGGGTGGAGAGCGCTTAGTCAGGGTGTGGCGGGACCCGGGTGGGGTGTCGGCTGGCCAACCTAACGAGTAGTAGTAACTCAGGCACAGATTTAAATACCATTATTATTGCTACCTTTTCCCTGCCAGGGCCCAGAACATTCACGCTTCACCAGTTGCAGTAACCAGACTGGCTGCCTTTCCTTTTCGACTCGGACCCGCCTCCGCGTACTGTACATTGTACTGTATGTAAGGTATGCAAGGGAGAGTCACATACGGAGTACTACTTCTGACCTGATTATTATCGTCTTCTTCGCGGTGAATGGTATCGTGTGCCCCTATCCTATCTCTTATACTACTACTACTTCTGCCTCATCAGTGCTACAACACTCCGGCTGCCCGTGCCTTTGCTGTTGTTGTTGCAGTGTCGCAGCTGTGGTTGTTATTTTATCGTTGTCGAATCTGTGTGGTGTTGTTCGTATATGTATTCTGTCTCTTACCCCTTGCAACCCTACGGCCTGCACAGGGCAATTTGTACCAGCATATCCTCCCCTTGCCCTTTTCCGCACCGACCTGCGACTGACCAGTGCTAGCAACTTCTCGCGTCCCGACCCTCTCTACTCCGCGGATGGCGATTGTGTTCCTGAGTATCAACAGGACACTATAGCAGTGTTTGTAGCTCACGCGCTCCTCGAGAGGACTGTTGCAGCAATACTACGTGGACTTCTTCGAAAAAAGGGGGCATCGGAGGACAGCTTCCTCTCGACCCCCATCATCAACATTGTCCGGAAGTAGTTAGATACGACTCGATGCTTGCCGGAAGCCCAGGTGGTGGACTTGAGCAACCCGGAACGCCCCCAGACCTACCTAGACCTACTGTATTGATGAGTACGCCAAACCGCTGTCACTTTCAACTCCCGACCAGCAACGCAGTCCCGAATATAGTTACCCTGCCATGGGCCCCTTCAACAGACCAGTCAGACCTCCAAAAAAGTCCAAATACCCGGCACCTTGCCACCTTGTTTTCCTTGTCTCCTCGATCGGACTTTGGCTTAGGTTGTCTGGGCCCCTGGGCGAACCAGGCGCAATTTGAACGACTCGCAGGGTCACAAGTAGCAAGTCTAGTCGAGATGCACGACGGTACGAACATGTCGCGCCCACTGGATCATTGATGAGCAGACTCGCCCTGTCAGCTCAGGGACCGGGACAGGACTCAGAAGCAACAACCGTCAGCGATATGGGAGAGTTCAATTGGACCTCGACCAACACGGACCCCAGCCACAAGGGGGAAAATGCATCTTCGCGGCGACACAGTACTGCAGACTGCAGTATCACTAGGAGTCTCTAGTTCACTACAACACCACCCGACCAGAGACGGAAGGCTAGAACCTTGGTTGTACTGTATGTTGCGACTGCCATCATCATAGGACGGACTCCCACAGTACATGTACCCGTCGATCTCTTCCAACATATCCGCTCGTTCTATATCGACAGCATGCGCTTCCCAAGCACGGCGATCCTGCTCCTCCTGGGCGTGACTTGGAGCACAGCGACGTCGATCGACCTCTTCCATGATGAACAATATGGACACCTCATCGGCAGACAGGAGGCGGCGAACGTGTCCGCAGAGGACGCAGAAAAGGCGGCTCGGCTGCATTTGTTAGGAACGATGCCCAAATGTGGCTTGATATGCCTGGAGAGCGTCATCATAGCGTCGCCGTGTCCCTTGACGGACGCAGCGTGCTCATGTCGCAATGCCACCATCACAGCGCAGGTGCAGTCCTGCGTGTTGCAGAGCTGTACTGTGCGAGAATCGCTCAGTATGTCTGATCACCGCCGTCTTCCGCTCAGTGTGATAAGTACCTTAGTGATGCATGGCTGACTATCGGGACAGCCACCAAGAACGTGACCATGGCCGTCTGCGGGCAAAAGATGCGCGACAAAAGGGACCTGGTGATGGGCAGCGGTGTGGGCGGTCTGGTCTTCGCTCTGGTGGCGTATGCCATTCGAATTGCATCCAAGGTCGACTTCTCCCTGAGCAGCGCACATCCCGGCGCATCCAACTTCTGGCTCGACGACTTCGCCATCACCTTGGCCGTCATGATTGTCACCACCTTTAGTGCCATCACCGTCCCGCTGGCCGACATTGGCTTTGGCAGAGACATCTGGACCGTGGAGTTCTCCAACATCACCCAGATCTTGAAGTATTTCTTCGCCGAGGAGCTGCTCTACGTGGCAGGCTTGGGCACCGTCAAGATCTCGCTGCTCTTGACCTACTTGCGATTCTTCTCCTCGCCATCCTTCCGAAAGGCCGTCTTTGTCTTGATCGTCCTGAACGCCATCTACGTCGTGATCTTCATGGCCACGGTCGGAGCGCAGTGCAGGCCGCTCAATTACACCTGGTAGGAGTTGCTTCATCTCGAATTCTACCACATATCCGCTGACTGCTCTAGGCTTCGATGGGACGGTGAGCACGAGGGCTCATGCATCAAGTTTGACTCGATCGCGTGGCCGGCTGCTGTATTCAATATTCTCCTCGACACGGCAACATTGACTCTGCCAATCAGGGAGCTATGGAAGATGAGCTTGAACACCAAGAAGAAGATTGGCGTGGTCCTCATGTTCTCAGTGGTAGGATCCATCTCCCCATGCCATTTCCCCCCTATCTTGGGTGCTGATCTCCTACATATAGGGCTTTTTCATCACGATTGTCAGCATCTTGCGTCTGCACTCCTTGATGGCTTATTCCAGCGACAGCAACTTCACCTGGGCTTTTGTGGTTCCTGGAGTATGGGTAGGTCATTCGTGGTGCACATCTACCTACACTACAACTTCTCCAGCTGACACCGTCTCCAGTCGAAGATTGAGCTTCACGGATCTGTTGTGTGCGCTTGTATGCCCGCCATCCGCCAATTCTTTGTATGTACCGCCATCCTGCTCTGACGCATCGTGTACTGATCCTCGACCAGAGACGTTTCACCCCAAGACTACTTGGAAGCACCATCGGCTCCGAAACGGGCGCTACTACCGACATGTCTGGATCACGCACCGTCGTGGGCACCAGTTCGGGAAAGTTCAGTAACTATGGCAAAAGCGAAGACACGGAGGTATGTCCTTGACTAGGAAAAAACACGAAATATCTCTTCGATCCCATGGACTGACTTCTGACACGCACCAGGCCTTTGTCGAGCTCGTGGACGTGGACGACAAAGGGAAACGCTGATTACGGCGACCGATCGACTTCGTTCTCAAGGGAGACGATGATCGAGTGCCTTGACGTATCGAGCTTGCAATCCAGCCGAAGCAATGTGGTCCGGAACCGACCAGGACGAAGTCCCGACGACACTGCCCTTTTTATGTGTTTCTCTACGGGATTTGGATCTGATTCCGAGGTCATTTGTTTTTTGGGCGGCGGCTGAGACAACGCTCTTGGTGAAGAAGCACGCACGCACGCACTTCTCAACTAATTCTTGAGGCACCGAAACGGATATGTACCTAAAGGTGGATATGTGGTGCGAAAAGTGCAAATCCTGCAACAGACACAGGGACTTAACACTTGACAACTACGCCCGTCTTCTTATTAGTAGTTAATACGAACATCAACAGCTTAGCATGCACGGCTCATATATATCATGGAACATGGAAGAGCGAGACAACAACCACGGCGATAAGCAATGACAAAACAAGTCACAGAACAGTTTACCTTATATAATATGTGAGGAAGAAGGAAGAGAAGTAAAAACCTCTCTCAATTCGGACGAAAAAATGAAAATGGAAAATAAAGTTATGAAAAAAAGCCAGCCTCACTTCCGCGCTTCTCCCAGCGAAAAGTCATTACCGCCTGCTTCCAGGGGACAAGGGGGGATGGATGGACACGCATAGTTCTACCAAACCGAGAGAGAGAGAGAGAGAGAGAAAAAGAGGAAGAGAGAGAGAATCGAAGCGTTTCATAACATGTATTGCATTGTATAATAGACTTGGATACATACCTTTTTTCATCCTCATTCATGCATTCAATCACAGGGCAGTAGTCTCATGTTACATGTAAAAACATCTAATTGAATTCTGTTAAGGTTCGATATCCCCGTAGAACTACATGTACGGTACCTTATCTCAATAAGCCTCGAGCCTTGAGCCTTGTGAAGCCTTGGGCCCTTGAAGCCTTGAAGCCTGTATAGTTCAGTTCGGACGGCAGAGACTTGCCGGTCCTCTTCCCGAAACGAGCATTATGCTTGTAGCTTCGGAGTGGCTAAGGGCAACCCAAGTTTTTGTCTAGGGGCAACCCATGTTCTGACTCATCAAGTGAATAATCAGAATGTATATAACTCCACGTTATTAACGTAATCTCAAGGCAGCACCGAGAAGAGAAGAGGCAGGCAGGCTACTGAGAAGAGAAGAGACAGAGACAGCGCGCCGAGAAGAGACAGAGACAGCGCACCGAGAAGAGATAGCGCAGGCCGCCGAGAAGAGAAGATATAGGCAGCGCCGAGAAGAGG
>KZ105318.1:528-10764 GCA_000504405.2 Mycosphaerella sp. Ston1
TTTGTTTATTTATTTGTTTGTTCTATTTACGTCCTATCTAAGTCTAAGACTATATAGGACGGGAAGGAGAGCTTCTATTTCTCCTTCTAGTCTTTTATAGGCTCTCCCGTATCTCTATTCTTCTTATTTCTCTATACTAAGGGGAGTTTATCCTATATCCTATTTCTAGGGATATATATATACTCTTAGAGGTATAGTAATTAATTAAAACTAATAGTTTTAATAGGAAGGAAGTACTCAGATTAATAGCTATATAGCTACTATAATAGTAAGTATATAGTAATAGCGATAAGAAAAGAGGTTAGATTTAGTAGAAATCTACGTAATTATATACTTATATAGGGCTTATTTAGGAGCTAATTAGAGCCTTGCGTAGCTACTATTACGCAGCCGACTTAACAGTCAAGCAGTACTTACTTACCTTGGCATTAATCAACCAATCGGAGCCTTACGCGGCATGCCGCTCAACCCTTACAAACTCCGGCTAAAGGTGTCTAAATATTATCGTACCTAGCACCTAGGTAGTCGTCTCACCTTATGCCCTCAGGGCAAGTGCTGGGCAAGCGGAAACGCGTATCGCCCCAGACTGCACCTCTACCCGCACCTGCGCCGTTACCGCCCATCACTCCGCTCACCGCCGACAACCTCGCGCGACTCGACGAGATCAGCCCGCGCGTGAGTAGGGCGAAGGACTCAGACAGCACCTCGGCCGCTCGCACTGCCAGCACTACCCTGCGTCTTCGCTGCTACAACATCAACTTCTGTGTCGGCACCGCGGTACCGCAAGAGCTCGAGCGTCTCGTTGCGACGCTGTTAGATACTCCCCGAGCGGGCGGAGAATCACCAAACGCGAAACGCATCGCTCACGCGCAGCCCTCGGCTGTCCTGGAAGGAGAAAGGGATGGGATGAGTCGTCTGGAACAGTGGCTGTTTTTCAAGAACTCTGACAAGAATGAGGAAGGTCATGTGGCACCGCAACTGTATCTCTGTCACGATGCACACCTGGTGAAGACATACCTCCCTCGACAGAGCGCTACGAGCCCTGCACTGGTTCACAGATACACCGCCCCGCCAGAGGAGGCCCGACCGGACACATTGATGGGATACATCACAACCACCATGGCGCGGGCGGCGGGAATCCCTCCAATCCTATCGCGAGACGAGGAACTGTTGCTGTCTGGTTTTCCTGTGTGCGAGACAGTCCACTGCCCTTTCTTTTCGTGTCAATGGAAGAGCCCAGCGAGACGTGGCACTCACAACGACGCACAACCACAAGGCGCCCGCGACGGAGCTGCCATCGTCGCCTACCTGCACTATCTCTTCTCTTCCGTTTGGCCGGACCAAGAACCCTCCGTCGCCGACACTTGTCACTTTTCAGCTACTGTCGACATGCGCACCGTTACACTCTACGTGCACTGGCGCCAAAAGGCAGTGGACGGAACGGTGTCCTACGAGATGGAGCAAGTATACGAAAGTTTCCTGGCCTCTGCCGGTAATGTTCGACAGTTTATGCACAACCTCTGGATTTACGCTATGGGCCCACGGCTGGACCGAATCAAGGCCGCACTGCAGTACCTCATCGACACCGACGCACCCCGCATACGGCTGCCCAATCAAACAGTCACAGCGTCCACGACTACGCCCGACACGCTTACGATGCCAACTACACCAACCGATGAAAACCCTGGTGGAACCAAACGATCTCGGACGGAGGCCGATGGGCACAAATAACGTGAATGACGGGCACGAATAGGCGTGCATCAATAGGTACGTAATAATCGTAGATACAAGGCGATTGTATAAGGTATAGAGTATGCATTTCAGCTAGTCTAATCTGCGCTGAGCTGAGCTGAGAACGACTTTTGTCAATTTTGCTCTATAAAGAAGATGAGCTATAGTAGCGAAGACTGTTTCCTTCCTATACAATACAACGGCCATGCCTAGTGCATGCATGATATGATTAGGTGAGTGAAGGGAGGACTCACTCTCTCTGCCGTAGACCTCATCGCCAGCCCCCACTCCGCCTTTCCTATAGACTCTACTCGTGTCCATTCCGCAGCCTCCCATCCATCAACCTCACAATCACTCTACTCTTTAGTCATTATGATTGTTCGTTGCTCTTTTGTCCTTGCTCCTCCTTGGTCAAGCCCTTAGCCTGATCATGTTCCTGCAACCTCAACCTCATCCTCTCCTCCTCGGACAACTCCTCGCTATCTTCATCTTCAATATTGGCTACACGCTTCTTGGTCGGTGGACCAGTCAATTGCCACTCCATCAATTTCGCAAAAGCACCATCTTTATCAGCAGCCAGTTCGCGATAAGGTCCCATTTGAGCGACTTTGCCATCTGTGCCAATGCAGATAATAGTATCACTGCGTTGGATGGTGGACAGACGATGGGCGATGGAGAGTGTCGTGTTGTCGCCTCGGAGAAGAGTTTGGAGGGCTTCGTTCACGAGCGTTTCAGATTCGGCGTCCAGAGCTGATGTTGCTTCATCCAGGATGAGGATATCGGGTTTCTTCAGCAAGGCACGAGCGATGGCTATGCGTTGCTTTTGGCCGCCGGAGAGCTGGGTTCCACGAGCGCCGCAGAAGGTTTCGAGACCATCAGGCTAGAAAGCAAACGCTGGTCAGTAAAAATATTGAATCGGTGCTAGTATTGAGGGACTCACGAAATCGCTGATGAAGTTGCAATTGGCTTGGCGGGCTGCAGCAACAATCTCGGCTCGTGAAGCCAAAGGTCTACCATATGCTATATTCTCTGCAATCGTGCCAGAGAACAATACCGGCTCTTGTCCGACATAGCCAATCTTGCGACGCAACTGCTTTGCATTGAGCTTGGTGATGTCGTTTCCATTAATAGTGATCTTCCCCCTTGTGGGCGTATAGAAGCGCATGATCAAGCTCGCGACAGTCGACTTTCCCGCTCCAGATGGCGCCACGATTGCCACATTACTTCCTTGAGGAATCGTGAAGTTCAAGCCATCGAAAATGGCAACGGCTGGTCGCGTTGGGTATGCAAAGGCCACGTCCTGGAAGTCGATTGTGCCGCGAGCACTGCGCACCATGTCTCCTTTAGTGGGGCTGATAGTAGGCTCACGGTCCTGCAGTTCGAAGAGTCGGCTGGCTGCGCCGACCCCCTTCATCAGCTCCGAGTAGAAGCTCGACAGCCCAAACACGCTGCTACCAGCGTAGCCAGTGTACATCAGAAAGGTCGTTAAGTCACCGACACTCATTGCACCTTCACGTACCATGCCGCTGCCAATATACAGCAGTGCCAAGAATGTGGCATTGCCCATGAATCCGGAAGCGGAGAAAAAGGCTGCAGAAATGAAAGCCTCGCGCTTGCCGAGCCCAAATATCTTGCGGACTTGGCTATTATAGCGATGGACTTCTTGCAGTTCTCCAGCGAACGCTTGACTGGTTCGGACATTGCCCAACCGCTCTTCCGCAATCTTGGTCAACGTTCCCAGATTCTTCTGTATCCGTCTCGATAGGTTCCGAATCGCCCGTCCATACAGGAAAGCTCCTACCGCAACAGGCGGAAAAGCGATGGCCAGCACACCCATCAACTTGACACTCATATATGCCATCATTGTCAAGGCAGCCGTCGCGGAAACCATCGACCTCAGACCATCGGAGACATTCTGGGTAATCGACTTGCCCACAATAATGGTGTCGCTGCCCAATCTGCTGATCAAGTCTCCCACACGATTGGCATCGAAGAATTCTGCGTTCTGCACGAACGTGCGTCTAAACAGCGAACTTCGCAACTTGCTCACCACGCGCTCTCCTACCACACGTAGGATGACAATACGTCCATAGTTGGCAGCCGCGCCCGTCATGAGAAGTGCGGCCATGGCTCCCACGAAGTACTCCAATTTCAGGCCGAACACGATTCCATCGGGCTGTGTAGCAGAATCCAGAATCTTGCCGATGCTGAACGGTACAGCCATTGTGACACAACTGCTGATCAGGAGCAGGACGAATGCTACACTGAGTGTTTTCACTTCAGGCGCTGCGATTTTGAGTAATCTCCACACTTCACCACTGCCTCCGCCCGTCTTTCCTTCTCCATCTTTACCATGGCTTGATAACTTAGCGCTCAAGTTGATTTGTGAGGCTTGCGCTGCCTTTTCCGACTTTTTGAATGTCTGCGACTCATCTTCGTCCACCTCGGTCGGGTCACTGTTCTTTTTTATGGTGTTTTTGTATGCAGTCTCCTTGTTTCCGTGCTGCACCACATTCAACGTTGCTTTGTGTTCATTTCTCGTAGGTGAAGTCTGCAGTAGTCTGTGTATGGGTGATTGTGTTGTCTGGTTCGCAAGTGCGATGGTTGGTCGCATGAGTTGTTCATGTATGCTCCGTCGAGTGGACGACTGTACTATGCTCGAGTTGTACAGATTCGGTGCCGTCGTCGTCGTGGTATAAGTCGGCGCAGTTCTCGTTGTCGTCCTGGGCCATATCGTCCGTATTCTCTGACTGAAGAGTGCGCCATTCCCAAGACAATCCCACGCGCGATGCGCCATTTGTGGCCCGCGCGAAGCCATGTCTTCTGCTGTGTACCAAAAGCTCAGCCGTGCGCACTACCGTTGTGGTGATGTCGTTTTCGACATAATCGTGTGACGGTATAGTCTATGACGACTGTCGGCCGACCCACGCGAATTGTACTGGACAATCACTAGGACAAGACAAGGCACCAAGAATCCGGTGTGATGGTTGTTTGGATGTAGGTTGTTTGGATGTAGAAAGCGTCTGCCGTGTCTTGGTCGTGTCTATTGTGCATGTTGGAGAGTGGCTGCTGAATTCCGTCTCGGAGGTGAGCTCGAAGTTCCCGAGGCGGGCTGATAGACGCCGTTCTGAAGCCGAACGATGGGATAGTCGCGCCGAACAAAGTTTCTTGTTCGCATTGAGACATTGTTCTGTCGCATGAAGATACTGCGGAAGAGCTATTATTCTATGAGCATATCTTACAAACATTGAACTCCTTTTCCTCCGGGGATCGCTTGTCTCTTTCTCACAAGTGATGACGAGGTATATTTCATTGCCTACTTTACTGCCCTAACATCGCACTGATGCCGTCCTCGTCCACACCGCCCATCCCATTCCCAAAGATTTCGTCGTCCATATCCGTACTCGCTCTGTGACTAATTTTCCTTCGCTTCAATCGCGGGTCACCAGGACTTCCAGCCGACGACGATGCTGGAATTTCGCCTGATGGGGTTCGGAGAGTCCCAAAGTTCGCAAGAAGTGCTTGAGTTTCTGCTGCACCATGCATCACTGTCATGTTGAGGGGCTGCTCTGGCGGTAGTTCTGTCGGTAGCTCTGTCATGTTGGTGGCACCTGTGGGATCATCGCAGAGTTGCTGGAGTGATGTAGTTTTGGTCATGGTGTCATCCTCGTCGCCGTGGGTAGAAGGTGGAGTGAATGACTCGATCTCAGGAGGCGGTGGAGTGAATCCTTCTGTTTCAGGACGCTCGAATTCTATGCCGTTGCCGTTGCCATTCACCGGAGATGGGTCCACTCCGCGCATGATGCTGTCCTCGACTTCCCTGATGGTAGCCTCCATGTTGTCGATCTTGGTGCCGAGGTCGCGACATGTCGATTCTTCTTGTGCGAGTTGCGCGCGGTTTGATGCGATCAGCTTTTCCAGTCCTGCTACCAGCTCTCGGCGGCACTTCATACTGGTTTCTACTGCATTCTGTGCCGCCATCAGATCCTTGACTAGCCCTCGCAACTTTGCGGCTCGTACTGGCGCGCTCGGCACAGGAGTCGACGGGTCGATCGTCTCCGTGTACTTGACCCCTGCAGCGGTGACTGGTGCTTTGTAGGCCGCTTCTGCTTTGCTCACCGCACCTTGGCTCTTATTGATGGCGTCCAGTTCGGGCGCGACTCCACCTCCCCCAAACAAGCTCCCTCCCAGCCTCCCAGATCCTCCCCCGAGCTTGCTCGAGCCTTTTGTCTTGTCCACATCGTCCATCTTCTTCTCAATACCCTGTTGTGTGGGCCCATCAAAGATATTTCTGGACCGCCATACTTCAATCACTCTCCTGACTTTGGTTTGAATGTCCTGGTTTGCGCCCTTGTAGGCGAGACCCGTTGCGTCTGCGATGAGCGGTTCAAACGCAGTCTTGAAGTCCAATTTCCCCCGTGCGCGAGACTGCTGCACCACTTCATTGGCAAGGTATAGCAGATTGAGCCGTCGGCTTGCACTGGGTGACTCTTGGAGCGAGTTGAGCCAAAGCTTTGCAGTCTGCGCCGCATGACGACGGTGGAACATGATCCATTGCGCGACAGTGACGATACTGTCTTGGGACTCGTTGAGAGACGTGAGCTTGGCCTTGACGGCATCGTCGTTGTAAGCCATCTGCGGTAGATGTGAGGGTGCGAGTCCAGATATTGCAAGCGAGGATGTGAAGAGAGTGGAAACCAGCTCCGGCGAAGCTTCGGCTGATGGACGGGGCCGCAGCAGCTCAATCCGTCTACTAGGTACATGTACCTTACATGTTGAACATAACAACATCACAACTTCTCCGCGCTCCTCCACGCCCTCCACGCTCCTTCATTTCAGCTACCGACACGTTGCGCTCCTCCACTTCAGCTACCGATTCGCAAACACTTCCGCAGATCATCACGACATGGCCGATCGCTTCCCTTCGCTCGAAGAGTTCGACGAGGGTATGCTCAACTCAGGTCTTCCAATCATGAACACCACTAACGCTGGGTACTAGGTAAGACCGAGGCCACTGGCCCGTCAGGTCTTGATGCTATTGACGAATCCTCCGACTTCCTCGCCCGGGAACGCGCAGCGCTAGGCGACGACGCCGAGCAATTCACATCATCCGCCGACAACACCGCGACAGTCGCTGATGGAAACGACGACGACGACGACGATCTACTGGGCGGCGGAACCTCCAATGTTGACAATGATATGATGGGTGACTTTGAAAGCTCATTCCCTGCGGTCAGCATGTCACAGAATGAACAAGTCGCGCCAGGCGGTACCATCACAGGCTCAGCCGCCCCTTTTCAGGCACCACGACCCGAAGAGTACGAGTCGGAACCAGATGTCGTCCGAGAGTGGCGCGAGCGACGCGATTTGCAGATACAACATCGCGACCAAGTCAGTGCCGCCAAGAAGGCTGACACTGTCAAGGCTGCTCAGGAGGCTATTGATGACTTTTACGAGCAATACAACAACAGAAAGGACAAGCAGATTGCCCAAACAAGGAAAGAGGCTGACGACTATCTAAAGTCGAGACAAGACACCACTGCTGGCGGTACCACCTGGGAGAGAATTGCCAAACTAGTAGATTTGACTGGCAAGACCTCAACAGGACCTGCTGCTGCGTATGGAAAAGCAAAAATGAGGGACCTGTTGATTAGTTTGAAAAAGGATGAAAACGCCCCTGGTGCTATTGGAGTTTGAGGAACTATCTTCCGTGAGGACCGTGACAGAAATGTAACCAGCTTCTGCTCGTTAGAACTGCAGCAGCTTCTGCTCGTCTGTAACTATTACAGCATTTTCTTCCTCGATACCTCCCGTGTGCATTGTTGGAAGTTCCCCTCTGTCTGTGTCTGCAGCTCTCTGCGAAGTTGGTTTGTCTTCTCTTCTCTTCTCTTCACCGCAATCTCGCTCTTTGCCCCAACTGCGCTCGGTAGCCCCTCTCTATTAGCAACCAACCACACTACTGGAACACGGTCGAAACAAAAGATTGTGAGATACGAGTCGTAACAGGTCTTTCTAAAAATCCGAATCTCGAGAATAGGCGATTGGGCTTAAGGAGAGTGCTATAGTTGGTTCGCTGGCAGTGTATTCACTCCTCGCCGAATGGCTTGTTGGTTATTGACTGTCGCTCGCAGTACTATCAGTCGAGCATTCAGTATCTCCCTTGTAATGTGCGTCGGAGTGGTGGACGTAGTATTGATTGGTAGCCGCGCCGCCTGCTTCGGTGCTTCGTCTATATGCCGCAGCTTGCGCACTGCGTGCTTACCGTATTCCCTATCTCTGTCATTATCTCGTCTCGGCGACCTTGATCGACGATTGTTAGTGTGGCTTCGCCCAAGAGTCTCTCTAGAATACCAACTTTCAAAAATAGGAGATTAGGCTTAAGTAGAGTACTATAGTTAATAGATATATTCTAGAGATACGAGGAGTCTCTGGAAAGCCAATCTTCGAAGATATGGAATCAGGGTCGAGTAAGGTACTATGGTCAATATCTAGGATACAGAGAAGAGAGAGACACTATATACGGCTACCAGTTGTCGTCGTCGTCGATGTCGATGTCCTCAGGGTTCGTGTTGGCGCTACGTTCTTGCAATCCCGCCGAGCTTACATATTTGTACAGCTTGCATGCGATCTTCTTGAGAAGCGTCTGGGCTTGCAGTCGGCAAGGAACTGGCGACGTTGGACGTAGGAGGCGCAGTGGTACCAGCAACAGCAGTAGCAAATCTGGACAACATCGTGATTGTTCCAGCAGGTGGTCTAGCATTTGCTCGCAGTAGTGCTCACGGTAGTGCTTGCCGTAGTGCTTGCCGTAGCGCTCGCCGTAGTGCTCACGGTAGAAGGCTGAGGTGGTGGGAGTTCAAGCGTAGTACCGGTATGTGCTGCGATGGCGTTGCTCAACTGCGCTTGCAGTGCGGACATTTGCGCCAGGACATCTGCGTCGTTGTCGGGCACGACAGGGGTCGCTGTGGGCTGCCGTAGTGCTCACGGTAGAAGGCTGAGGTGGTGGGAGTTCAAGCGTAGTACCGGTATGTGCTGCGATGGCGTTGCTCAACTGCGCTTGCAGTGCGGACATTTGCGCCAGGACATCTGCGTCGTTGTCGGGCACGACAGGGGTCGCTGTGGGCTGTGACATGGCAGTAGAAGGTGCTAATGCTGCCATGATTTTGTTGAACTGCGCCTGCATTGCAGAGATTTGCGTTTGGAGATCTGCGTCCTTGTCGGGTGTGAAGGAAGTGGGAATGGACTGTGACGTGGCAGGAGTAGGTGCAGCGCTTGCCTGGCTGACCTTCGTAGTGGTAGGGCTTGGCTGACACTCCGAGACAGTACTACTAAGAACTGCCGTCACTGTCGTCACTGTCGTGATGGTGGCAGCGGCCGCGGGGGTGCTGCGAGAATATTCTTCTGCCACCTTCTCCATTTTCTGCCTTGTGAATTCGGCAAGGTGCCAGTTGCTGTCGGCGAGCCTCACATATTTGTCAAGTAGCGAGTTGGACATGAGTCCATACTGCATCTCCCAGAAGGTCTCGACAATGTGAAGTCTTCCGTAGCCCTTCTCCCACATTTTCCAATGATCTTTGTCGTGACCCGGTCCCCTGGAAACGAGGATCCGGGAATTGCCACTGCTCATCGGTGGAGGCGTCGAGTCTTGGTCATTAGTGCCTCTTCTGACATGAATTGGATTTAGTATTGCAATGTAACGGTCCTGTGCATCGGCAATCAACGCAAAGTCACTCTCAATAACGCCCTGCGACCTGACAATATCGGTTTTGCATGTTTCCCACGCGGCAAACTCTGCCACCATCCTTGCTTCCCAATCCTCTTTGTCTTTACGTGGATAAAGTGTATGTGTCGCGGTCATGTCCAATGGCAAGGAATTATTTGTTTCTCTGGTCCGGATGTCCCTATCTTGGAGCAGATCGCTCTCCACAAATTTCTCGGCCTGCTCCTTGATCTGTTTGACTTTCGTCTCCTTGCTTCGTAGTTGCTCCAATCGTGTAGTGCAGGAACTCGTCCAGGCCTTGAGGCGATCGTACATCGCAGCTTGGTGAGGTGCTTCTCGTCTCTGTATGCTTGGCTTGCGTTTCCATGCACAGTCGGCCATCGCGCTGAGGACTTCAGTGTTCTGAATTTCTATCCGCTCGATGTAAGCCCGTCTTGCGGCAAGCTCAAGCTCCTTCAGGCGTGCATTCGCAATACAGTCCTTTTCCTTCGCACACCATTCGGTGGTTGTTGAGTTATATGGAGTGGCAGAAACTTGCGATGTACTGTCAGCTGTCGCACTAGCCGAGCCGGTGGTCGCTATGGAGGGTGGAACTGTCCTGGACTCAGACGGCGGTGGAGGAGGCTCGTCTCTCGCTCTCTTCCCGTCGCGGTCGCCGTACAGATGGTCCTGCCAGATCTCGTACAATTTGTGCTTTTTTCCACAGGTTTGGCTGTCATACAGCTTGTTGAGCGTGGCCTGAGTGTGGTTAAGATGTGATTCTTGTAACACTAGTCTCTGCAATTCTG